>BMAU01009538.1:0-137500 GCA_019973935.1 Trichonephila clavipes | reverse complement strand
TATAAAACGAATTTTAGATTTATAATTTTTGAATTATTCTCCATTCACATTAAAACATTACCGTATTTTTATCTATGTTCATTCCCATTAGACACTCATAATTTAATGTCATTTATTTTTGACTTAAATAATATTTATATTTACAAATATGATTATAAAATGATTTTTACATACCTTGCTAAAATTAGCAAGACAATTATATTTTTTGAGTAAAAATAATTAATTTTTTTTTAGAAAAATCATGCTTATATATTTAAGTACTGTAGATTATACCTGATTTTTCAAGTGTGCTTTTTGTATCAAGTGTCAAATATTAGCAATAAAACATTTAATCCGAATCTGTTAGATTATAACTGATTTTAAAAATTATAAAATGTTAAAAAAAAGTTCAACTTTTTTAAATAAAAAATAGACAAGTCTTAGTGAAGTACGAGTTAAATTTTGGTGTTAAAGAAATATATAGTGAAGTAAAAAAGAAAAAAAAAACGGAAATAAGAAAGACCATTGAAATTGTATTAAAGAACAGGACTTATATGATTTTCATGAACAGGTCATGAATTTTATTTTAAGAATTTTTTGTTTGTAGACTAAACAACTGATTCCGTGAAAAACAAGAGCAAGATTTTTTAAGAAATAATTTTGATATAAAAGAGAAACTGCACAATGAATAATACTGGAAAATAATTTTTACATAATGTGTATATAAATATCCTGCAAATAAAAATATCGTGTCATTTGTGAAATTAGACAGCTTTTTAAGAAAGTTTTTTGTAACCTTATTTGAGACTAAAAATGAGTCTAAAAACTGCACAACCGAAATTTGGAAAGTTAAAACTAGTGCTTCTCAAAATTCTAATGTTGGGATTCTCTAATATTCAATTATACTTTCCATCACTCCCTCCCGCTATATACAATGATGATATATTGAATGAAGCAATAATGTGCTTTGTGGTGAAATCTACAATCATTATAGCTTAATTATAAACCGTACAAATTATCGATATAAGTTTCAAGTTTATTACTTTAAGAGGACTTGGTACCCCTAAAATCCCAAACCTATAGTTTTTTTTATTTTCATTTAATCTTATTCTTTGCATTATTATCTTTCGATTGATATATCACTTGTGCATGTCGGAAAGTTAGAAGTTGAATAAAACTTCATTTGAAAACAAATTAGGCGATTCAGCCACGCCCCCTTTTACAAAAAAGCTAAAAGAAGCGTTTTGATAAAAAAATCTAATTTATAAAGATAAATAATAACATTAAAAAAAAAATGTGCAATATATAAAGCAGAATATTTCCGAGGCAATGCATACAATCATTTTTTTTTTTTTTGTGAAATCTGTGCATGTAAAATTTTTAAATTAAGGCATTTTATATTAAAAATTTTATAATTTCAGTTCTTATTCCTGATATATTTTTCATGCAAATGTAATACTTTAATATTATAAAAAATAAAAACGGATAAAATTTCTGTCGTGACAGAAAAAAATTTTTTAACGTTTTTCTTGAATTTTTGTGCAATTAGGACTCTCTAAAAGTTGATCATTTATAAAAATGTGTGGGTTGAAAAAATATGAAAATGCAATTATTTTAAAGAAAAACATATAACTAATATCTTAAAGTTGTATTTTAAGTTAAATTAAGCTTATAATAATTATTTTTCAGAATTATAAACTTTAAACTGGTTTTCTCAGTTTGTGTTTTTCGAAACCTTAGTGCATTCAAAATGCTACTCCTTCGACAATTGTTTACCAATCACTTCCATTTTTTTCCTGCGTGTTAAAAATAAAGCATGTAATAAAATTAGGGATCCGTTTTGCTATAAACTGAGTACTTATTTTTTAAAAAAATAAAATGTAAGACATGTTGGCTTTTTCGTTGATTTTTAGCCTGTATATCAACATTTTATTTTTTTTTCTCGAACACGAATAAAGTTATTCTAAAATCGATCCCTAAAGTTGTTGAGAACATCCATAAGAATATTATAAAAAAAAAAAAAAAATTCAGGTCAAAAAATAATTTTTACAAAAGGAGTAGGATTTTAAAATTTTCCCAATTTTCATCAAAAATTTAAATTTTTAAAATTGTGTAAATAATATATGAAAATTTTCATCTGGTATCATTTTCTTGAATAGAAACATTGTATAAAATGTTAAAATATAATTTTTAAATACGTAAATAAAGAAATTTGCTCAAAGGGTATCAAGTCCCCGTAAAACTATACTAATTACTTTAATGTAATAAATATTTTAAGTAACTTTTCATAGTTCAGAATGTACTTTGTTTGGCTTCCTTTGAGAAAATTAATAATTTTTTTAAAAATAATCTTTTATTTCCAATTTTTAGATATGCTCACTCCCCCCCCACTCCCCTCTAGTGAGGGAGGAGGTTTCCCACAGTTTGAAAAACGCTGTATTACCTAACTCATATTTTAATAGATTCATTTAAGAATTTTTGGATCATGATTTTTTTTTTAACTTTTATTTTCATTGCGTTAGGTAGGGAAATAATATTTTGGATTGCCCCATTAAAATATCTACAATTAAGTATATCTGAATTTAACACAATAACTTAAAATTTTTTCCTTATAAAGTGGTTACATAAAAATGTTTTAGTTATACTTCTTTTATTTATTTGTAGCTCTATTATCTATTATTAAGTGAAAACAGTATTCAGTTTTTTTTTTTTTTGTTCCCTTAAATGCTTCTGAATATTTTTGATTTTCACTGTTATGGAAGTTAAAATTAATACAAACTAATTTGAAATATTTGATTAGCACCCACTTTATACATGAATTCCCCAATCAATTCTCGAAGACAATTACATCGTCTAAAAACATTAAACTTTAATATCCCCAAAAGAAAGTGGGGAAAATATATCCATCAATTCCTCTGCGATTAATACCGAATTCCATCCAAGTAATTTTTCCCGTAAATGCAATTTTCCCTTTTCTTCCCCACGCCATTCCGGACAGTGTCCCTATCATTGACGATTCCGTGCATTGCCGGTTGGCCATTCGTGTTAGTGAATGCTCAAAGAGACGGAGGACCCAACGTATAGGTCCCCACGCGCTGTTGCGTTTCTGGCGGCGTGGGTGGAAGAGGAGTCTTCGTGTGAAGGAGGAGGCCCACAGAGTTGATGAGCGTCACGACGCTGTTGTGGGGGTGGGGTGGTCACCGCTGGCATTCGAAATGGCCGACCGGGCTCTCTCTGGCGACCCGACTACCATCTATTTCCCAGCAGCTCCCCTCCAGTGTGAACGGAATTTAGGATGACCCATCTTTTTGGTGTCCGTTTTATTTTGGAAGGGTTTTAAATATTGGCGACAGGGCCTGGAGAGGACTTTTATTGCGATGCATCGCCAGACGCCGAGATGGGATGGGGGCTCTTCGCAATTATGGAAGAGGGTCTTCCTGTCCCAGAACCATTTGGGGAAAGGCGGCTTGTAATGAGTTCGGGATGAGGATGGATTCGTTTGAAATCGTTCAGGAACGATTCGACTGGAAAGGGTGTAGTGGTAGTCGATTTCTTTGCTTTTGAGGAGTTAAAAATTACATCAACTCTTTTTGAGATAAGGAATGTGTGTTTATAGGTTTAAGTTTTAAGCTGTTCAAAATGTAATGGACATTTTTTTTGTATTCTAAATAAAATTTTTTGTATAGATGGTTTTTAATTAAACAATGATATGAAAGCAGTTTTTTCTTTAATTCTTGTTGAGCATTAAGATATACGACTACTTGCGACATTTTTTTTTTAATGGAAATATGGAAATTTTTTCGTGGGTTTCTGATTTATATTTAGTACATTTTAAGAAAAATATGCTAAAACTAAGAAGAGAAAAATAAACCATTATTACTAAAAAGGGGGGGGGAATTGGTAAAAATGTACAAAAATTACTTAAAAGGAAAAACACATTTCGAGTAAAACGCATTTTAAGGTATGACATCTTGCTTAATGTGGAGGAATATGCTTTAACTAAAACACTTGTAGTTTTTGGTCTAGTGAATGGAAAATAATAAACTTGGTATTTTTATAAAGATAATAAGATGCTCTATAAAATAAAATCGTAACAAAATTTGTGTGTGTGTCAATTTTTGTCAAAATTCCCAATTTTTGGATAGTCGGATACCTTAAATGGGATATAGCTTCTCACCTAATTTGTAAAGGCATTTAATTGCATCATAATTAATTTGTAAATGTGACCGACTACGTTCGAAATCGTTATTTTGAAAAAGCATATAAATGGATAATTTCCTTTGATAGTTAGTGTTACTTGAATTAGAATATACGAGGGCTGTTCAATAAGTAATAAGACTAAAAAAAACAGAATACCTTTAATCGTCATCATTTACATGGGTTTTTTCGAAATAACTTCCGTGACACGTAATGCATTTATCCCAAAGTTCTGTCCACTTCTTAAAAACATGCAAAAGTCCGTTTTGTGAAAACTGTTTCAAAACCGCCTCCGCAACCTTTACTCATGCTTTGTTGCTTGCAAAACATTTGCCTCGTAATGTTTTCTTTCGTTGATGAACCAACCAGAAATCGCATGGAGTGAGATAAGGACTGTATGGAGGATGTGGTAAAATCGCTACGTTGTTCTGCCGCGAAACACCCAGTACGCAATGAGCAATATGTGGTCGGGTAATAGGAAGGTGGTGCAATAGGAAGCTATTTCGAAGCAATGGACGTTTCCTTTTAACGTGTATTGTTTTCAGTACATTCGCGTAGTACCAGTCGCTTACGGTAGTACCGGGCTCGACAGGGAGGAAGGATACACAATTCCTTCATAGTAAAAAAATATGGTCATAACTCTACCAGCCAATTTCACAGTTTTTTGCTTTCTTGGGAGTAGGTAAAGATGGATGTTTCCATTCACTGATTGTTGTTTTATGTTTGGATCATACTAATACTACCAAGCTTCGTCTGCTGTGTTAAAGCATTTTAAACTCTTGTTGCCTTCTTGTTCCAATCTTAAGTCATATCGTATCATATCAAAGGTCTCCGATGCTGATTTTTGCTTCCATTTCGAGAACTGTTCGCGTCTCGTAGGCGCCTACAAACATGCTTCATTTCGATCACGTGATGCTCAAGAATACGAGTTTGTACACGCCATCTATCGGTAGCTTTTATTTATACAGACAACAAACTTTTGCCACAAAAATTAACATTCTGATGAGTGGTTTTGCTGCAGTAAAATTAGTCTTATTACTTATTGAACAGCCTACGTACATATAAATTAATTCAAGAATATTATTAAAAGAAAAAAAAATTTGAATGCAATTTTTTGGCAAAAAAGAAAGAATAACATATTTTAAAAACAGTCTTCTTTGTTGAAAATAGGATGCTTATACCTAGGCTGAAAAGAGATTTTTGAAAAATGTAATTTAGAAATAGATTTAATCATATTTTATTACATCAAAGTAAGGACATTCAACAAAAAAAGCACTGCTTATTATTTCGAGTGATTGTAACTCTAAAAATATTGTGATTTTTCTTTTAAATAGTTCAATCCCGGTATCTAAGCGTTCGCTATATATAGGCCCAATATTGTTATTATAGAAACATTTTTCATAAAAGGAGCATGTTTTGAAAATATATAATTTTTTCTTCATTTTTTGGCAGAAAGTTGCACTTAAATCACTTTTTTGTAATAATATTCTTAAAGTAAAGTTCCGAACGTAGTCAAGTGAATTATAACTCTAAGAGAAATTATCAGTTATTTATAGTCATGGATCCTTTCCCCGACAAAATTAAAAACAATTCGTTCTTACTAAATAATTTGCTAAAAAGAGGGGCACTTCTTTGTAATGGTTTAACGCTGTTAGGAAATTTTTTTGAAGCAGCCTCTGCACAAATTTGATTTGCAAATAAGTCATAGTAGTAAATTTGTTTTGTTTTGCTTTTCTTGCTTCAGAAAATCCAAAATCTCACTCACTCTATCGAAGGCGGAAGATGATTCGATTTTAAATTAAACCAGAAATGTATTAATTAGAACATTCCAGCAGATAATGGATTAGAACATTCCAGCAGACAGTAATTTTTCGAATTTAACCCGGGTACGGTATCACGGGGCCCAGAATCCCCCCCGGTTACCAATGCCCATGTCCGCCTTCTCCTGTACGGCAATATTCATGGGAACTAAAATGTATTTGTCACATAAAAACTTCTTTTATAGGAGTGGCAATCTTATTTTACAATCTTAAGGTACTAGAGGTGACTCAGTTTCTAGATCGACAACATTTGCTCCAAAATATTTCCAATGAACAGGCTACAATTTTTTCTTTGTGAAAGACTTAGTGTTTTTGATAGCTGTGTTGTATGACTCATTATGGTTTGTAAATGCTAATTAACTTAATATAAAAAAAGAAATGGAGCACCTGTGATCTCAACTAGATGAAGTTGAAACTTCGAAACAAGAAAGGGATGATGCAAGAGAGAAACCTGGTAACATAATGGATAATCAGGAAAATGAAAGTAAATTTGACAAAAATGATGAACATAAAACGTTTGAGTCAAAAGGAAGATTTTGCAAATGCTAATGGAAGCACTTCATCAAAAAGATTTGAAGCCAAAAGTGAACAACAAGATACACAGCCCTCTCTGTCAAAAAGATAATGGTTTTTTTAGAGGTATAGAACTTTAAATTGCAATAAAACAACGATGTATTATTCGATTGACATGAATTTTTTTTATTCGAAAGATAATCTTGTGGCATTACATTTTAAATATGATTTCTGGCATAGGACTGCCACGGCTGACTCGGATGTAGTCCAATCTGGACGTCCAATTTTCGATGACTTTTTCCAACATTTGTGGCCGTATATCGGCAATAACACGGCGAATGTTGTCTTCCAAATGATCAAGCGTTTGTGGTTTATCCGCATAGACCAATGACTTTACATAGCCTCACAGAAAATAGTCTAGCGGTGTTAAATCACAAGATCTTGGAGGCCAATTCACAGGTCCAAAAGGCGGTCCCCAAACGTGTCTTTCAATAAATCGATTGTGGCACGAGCTGTGTGACATGTTGCGCCGTCTTGTTGGAACCACAGCTCCTGGACTTGATGATTGTTCAATTCAGGAATGAAAAAGTTAGTAATCATCGCTCTATACCGATCACCATTGACTGTAACGTTGTGGCCTTCATCGTTTTTGAAGAAGGATTTCACCAGCCCATAAAGCGCACCTAACAGTCAGTTTTTCTGGATGTAACGGTGTTTCGACATACACTTGTGGATTAGCTTCACTCCAAATGCGGCAGTTTTGTTTGTTGACGTAGCCATTCAACCAGAAGTGCGCTTCATTGCTAAACAAGAAGTCATCGAAAATTGGACGTCCAGATTGGACTACATCCGAGCCAGCCGTGGCAGTCCCATGCCAGAAATCATATTTAAAATGTAATGCCACAAGATTATCTTTCGAGTACAAAAAAATTCATGTCAATCGAATAATACATCGTTGTTTTATTGCAATTTAAAGTTCTATACCTCTAAAAAACACCCTTTACAAGCAAGAAAAAGTTCAGAATGCTAATTGTTGATCATCCAAGGACAATAAAACTACAAAATATGAAAGTTTTGCCTACAAATATACTTCCAGGAATGTTAGCGAAAAGTGTCTGTGATTGTTTCCTTTTTTAAAGTCGCACACATTAGAAAGATTTTAGTTCATTTTAATTGAATTTTTTCCTCAAAATTATCAAAGAAAAATTGGCAAGTCCTTTAAAGTACAAAATATACTTTCTCTAAAGTAATTACTCTCTGTCATTATGATTATTTTATTGTGTACATTGATTATAATTATATAAGAAAAATTGGGGTGACTGAGTCATTCCCTCGACCATTAACGTTTGTGTCGAGTGTGCGTCTTCTTTCCGGTTAATAAGTGAATTTTATTGCCCTGAAAGCGTTCTAAGACAATTCCTTTTAAAATACAAGGGGTTATAAAGGAAAAGCTTTCTGATTTTTGTCCCAGAAATTATGTAAGTGTTGGAAATTATTTCACTCGTAAAATAAAATGGCAGTCAATCTCTTTATTTTGATATTTTGGTTTGGGAGTAGACTAAAGGTATTCAGCTATTTTAAATTTAAAAAATGAGATTCATGTCATTAATTTAAAATTGTAACAAAAAAAATAAGATAAACATTTTAGAAATGTGTTGAATGTTTACAATATTTAATTTATAAATTATTTTTAAATTTTATTAAATATTTGTTATAAACACATCTTTTAAAACGTTTTTTTAAGAATTCATTACTCAATTTTCTCACAAATGCATTTATAAAATGCGTGTAATTTTTTACATTTGCAACTTTCTATCAAAGAGCATATTTAAATAAGATAAAAAAGTATGAATATAAAAATGTCTGTCATCTAACATCCATAACTGCAGTTTTCTCTCTCTCTCTCGTGACTAAATATCCAAAATTACCATTTATTTTAAAGCCGTCATTGATAAAATATTAGATTCATATACATTTATTTCCTTCAGGATGTAACGAAGAGTATCTGCCCCGCTTGCAAAGTTACTTGTCGTCAGTCAGGTCTTGGGCCCTTTAGAATCCAGGGCTATCCTACAATGCAGGGGTACGTTAAGCCACTGACTTCCTTTCTTGGTTTTAGATAAGGAACTACAAATATGGATAATAATCATCTCCTGTGATAGATTTTGCTAGGAACTAAATAAAATGAATTTAAAATTCTTAATATTTAGATTTTCCCGTATCAGAGGTCAATTGTATCCACCGGACAGCTCCGAAAGGGTATTTAGTGGCAAGAAAGGTACATACATTTTTACAAGAATGTCTTTGGATCTCTCGGGAGTTGCATCAAATTTTCAAATAGCTACATATATAGCTCTAAAGTCAGTGGTTAGCAAGAGTGTGTGCATTAATGCCCATGGGTCATATAATCATTGGATCCGAATAATGTTCAGTGCACATTATCCATCTTCGTACAGTATTTCAATAACTTTAGGAAGCAGATCTTACTTTGAATGTTGATAAATACCAGTTTGAATGACTGAAGTTAAGTTATGTATAAGACTCTTTATTAATCGTAAAGATGTGCACAATTATCTAAGCAAAATTCAAGATTTATGTACATTAAATCCCCTAAAAATGCCCAGTAGTAGTTAAATTTTTTGGGAATGGTGGGTTGGTTCCAGAAGTTTTGGAAGAATTGTATGAACCGTTTTGCTCACACTCAAAAGTAAACCCACTCAACTTGTGTGATCGGAGGAAGCACAGAGAGAGAGGGCGTTTGGCATTAAAGCTTACAGTTAACATCAGCAGTTTTAAAGTTGCCAAATATTTCTATTCTCTCTTTTTCAGTTGTTTATGGATGCGAGTGTAATTGGCCTTCTGCAGCTGTGTTGATGCTGAATAATTCTCCGATAGCGTATGTATAGAGAACTTTTAATTCTCTCTCTCTCTCTCTCTCTCGGCAAAATGTAAGTACACTATCATTGAAAGGGGGTGCTTGGCTAAATGTAGGCTTTGCAGAAATTTAGATTATATTTTGATGCTCTGCCAACGAAGGTGTTCGCTGATCGTTTGGCACGACTAAATTAACTTATGATTAAAATCTGGCAGGTCGCATGATTCATTGGATTGTAAAATTAGCTGACTATAGCATAAGGGTGGACGCACAGACCTTGTTCATAGAATTCAGACATATTATCCAGGAATTCGAGTGATGAGTTTAAAATACCTCTTATTTATTGTGATATAATCAGGCCACTTGTTTTGTGTCCCAAAATACAACAATATATGATGTCAACAAGGCAACCTTGAGAGACAATAGAATGCTAGGACAGAGTGATGTCCAGCTCTTAATTCAAAAGTATTAATGATCTCGCATCTCCTTATTCAAATCTATCAATGATGTATGGACCAATTAGTGGACCATAAATACCGCGAAGAGCCATCTCAGGAAGGAGAACGGTGTTCTCCCTTCTCTAACTAAATATTCCCTGCTTATATTTTGTCATTTTGAACAATTTTGTTAATATTACAAATGCTGTCGGACCTCTATATAAAGATGTCCCTAAATCCCAGCTCGTTATATGGAAAATTCGTTATATAGAGGTTCATCATTTAATGCACTTTATAAACCCCATAAAACAAATTTTAAATTCATGAACACTATGTATTACAAAAAAAAATAATTATTCACACCTTTTTGTAAATTAATATATATTTATTTTTTATGTTTTAACTATCAAAAAAGAAGAAAAATCTGCAAAGGAAACAACAACAACAAAAAATAAAATGTCGAAGAATTCACTTTATTTTCAATATTAAGATAATAATTTTATACCAAAATTAATGAATTTTAAGAACATTTTATAATTTAAAGCATACACAAGTAATGTTAAACATACATTATTTTGTAATTAGAACACGGGGACACGGGACAACTTCATTGAGGGTGAAAGAGGATATCGAAGATATTTCTAGTGAACTGGGCAATGGAGGTTAAAGATTGCCCTTATTGGATGAAACGTCCAGAACTCTATTGCTCTCGGCGAGTTAGGACCTAATAAAACCAGTTCAAGATTTATGACTACTACAAAATGTGGTAAATAGAGAATAACTTGAATTTTTTTCAGAAATACTTTTAAAAAAAGAGAGAACAAAAATTGAATCACAAAAGAAAAAGTTCGTTATATAGAAAATGCACTTCGCTATAGAGAAGTTATTTTACGAAGAAAATCGTGAAATGTTCAAGGTTCCACGAAAAAGTTCGCTATATAGAAAAACTCGCAATATAGAGGTTCGTTATACAGAGGTTCAACTGTACGACATTTATCAGAAAAAATGAATTAATGAAACATTGTAAAATCGCAAAGACCTTAACTTTTCATTTTGACTACTGGATCACTCTATAAAATTCTTCTTCAAATTAAATGTCGCTTTTTTGCCTTGTTTTCACTTAAGCGAATTTCATTTCCGATCATTATAACCCTAATGGTTTTAAAAACACTTTGTGTCAAGTTTCCATTAAGGTAAAGTTAAATAAGTGGATAATTAACTTATATAGCTGGCATTTCGCTAATGCATTATTGAAAAATTTATCTGAACTTAATTTGCCTTAGCCATAAGTCAAATATGTATAATTGAGTCTCTATGAGAAATGTTTTTCAGTTTTTACTACCTAACACTCTCTAATATATAATTATTTACATATCTTGTTCAAATTGCCAATCGTTAATAAAATACTTTTTATTCATCCACTCAAGTTCTAATACATTTTTAAAAACTTGTAGTTGATGACACTTGATGTTAATACAGTTGTTTCAAATATTAATTCATGAATTATATCTAATGAATTATTATAGCTTAAGAGATATATTTCTGTATATATTCTTCTTCTAGAGAGCAGCATCATTCGAAAAAACAGCTTTTGTTCAATTTGTGATGAAGATTTAACTTAACCCGAATAATCATATGCTGCTTAAACGTCAGCATTCCTTTTACACTGTGTATGTGTGGTTTTAAAATAAATTCTTACCTATTATATTAACTATTATTAATAAATATTATTTCAAATTTAATGTGGTTAAAAGTTTTTAGCGTTAATCTAAAAGGGGTTTTGCCACTTAATATTGTGATTCTGTCATATGTATATGCATATTTATATTAATTGTAATTATTTAATAAAAAGTAACTAAAATAAAAAACTTTTCTTTGTTGGCCTAAGTAGGAATTGACTTAATTTTTTATATTACTTCTTATATATTGTGTACATTACATAATTACAGTGCGAAGTATATTTCTTATTTGTGTGTACCTTAACATCTTATTACTCTCTAGGAAAACTATTATTTTATCGAAATCAGTAGAAAGCCCATTAAATAACGAAAAGTAAATACATATTTAGATAAAAAATAAAACAGATGACTTTCATTCATTAAAATTAGCAATACGTTACTCCATATATTGTTAGTAATTAGTTAAAAGAATTTCTGAAACACACAAAAAAATATTTTAAAAAAATGGCTTATAGTAATAAAATAATCACATAAAATTAATGATAAATATTAACACCAATAATAAAAATTGAAATATTACACAAAAAGATTATTTGTATGCATACCAAATACATCAAATTCTTTAAAAAAGTTTAAACAGCATAATTAGTATAATCTGAACCAAAATGTCTATTTCTTGTTATTATAATTTTATTAATACATTATGTATATATATTATTATATTACATCATCATCATTATTACGGTTGTTGTTGCCAACAAAAATATTCCTGTCTGAAGCAACAATCATGCCTATCTGAGTTTACGTGACCTGAGGCACTGGGGTGCATGTAGACGTTACGGTCAAGTGGTCAGTCTGACGCGAAACCACCAGTGTTCAGTTCCCAAACAAGCTTGACACTCATTTATGGACCCATTGAAGGAATGAAAAGCTGAGTCGACCTTGCCCAACTTGCGATGTGAACTCCGGACATGTGACGTGGAAGTGCGATACATTACGACTCTGCCACCGGGTTTCGAGATGTGCGTCTAAATAAAATAAAACTAGCAACACAATGTATGGTGCACTACTTCCTTTATTCACATAATTTTTTTTCAAAAAATGGGTGATTTCTCAAGCACATTTTAAAAATAATATAATTGCAGAAGTAAAATAGTTCCAATCATTGATTTTATTCAGTTAGAACTATAAATGAAATTCAAATTGAAAAAATAAAGAGAGGACCTAATTGTATTTTGTCAAAATATAAAATATAAATGCAATAAATTTATTTCTTAATGCAATTAATTCTATAAATTATTCCAGTATATATATAAGTAGAAACAGTTTAAAAAAATTCTATCTTTGATGTAAAACGTTGATATCTTATTTGAGAATTAGTGATTTTATCTATGTCTAGGGATTTTATTAATCTGATTAACGGCTTCTAGTATTTACTTGTAATAAATAATCCGAACGGAATGGACAACATCAAGAAATGTTTTTTTGCTATTGATGGGAGAAATTATTGATACAATGTTAACTCGCAGCCCAAATTTGTTTCTCAAGAAAATCCAGATTTTATATTTGTGGATTTGGTATTAAGACATTTGAAAAACACTCAATAGATTTTAATTGGATGTAAGTGCTTCCTTTCAAGTAAATTTATGTTAAAATAAATATCCTTAAATATTGTAATTATTTTGCTATAAAAATTAAGTGATTGTTTAGTTTCAGTATTTCAGAAATTATTTAAAAAAAAAGACAAAAATTCAAAAAATTTATATAATGGGATAAATTGATGACGGTCACATGATAAATATAATCACATGCTCTCCATTGAATGCATAATTAACATTAGACTTGAAAAAATGCTGTCTAATTTAGATAAAATTTCAAATTATATAACTGTGTTAAGTTATTCCAGTATTAAGATTCATCAAAAAGCTTTTCAAAATTGAAAAAAAAATCTTATATAGTTCAAGTACATTTTGCTTGTAGTATATTTGTGTTCTTTATGTGTAATTTAAAGAAAATGTGTGTTTCTGTGAAAAGCAAAAATTGGTAATCGCGACACGCTTGATTTGATTGTCTGGAAACACATGCTTGCATTTATCATGTGACGTCATAGTCTCATGAATTCATCCTATTCACTAAAAATTAATTTAATCACTATTAAATATGTGACGGGCTCATCACGTTTTCAACCTAAAACTCCTCTTGGGTTCTTTGGGGTCGAAAAAAGAAAATTCTTTCCAACCAAATCCAAAAGCGAAGCGTGAATATGCAAATTAGAAACTTTTTAAATAGCAGAAGTTTAACCTAAGCGTATGACCTATTGGGAAGGGATTGTGCCAGTCTTGAGTTTAAGCGCGTGAACTGAAGGAAGAGAAGAAAGCCGTCGTGTTGAGTGTGAAGCTATCCATGAAAGAGCGATCAAGCCGAGGTGGATACTATTCCACGCGAGTTAAACAAAAAATATTTAGGATCCGAGAGGATTGCGGTTAAACAAGAGATTAAGGTAGGATAGTTCTGTTATCTATTAGGACTGTGTATAAGTTGAGATTAGGAATAGGCGGGAAGAAAGTGATTAAAGTCGCGCTTATTTGGTAATACGTGTGTTTTCTCACCTCAGATCCGCGAAGTTATATTATAAATATTATCATTGTTAGTGTTTAAGTTAACATCTTAATAAAGGCATTTAAAGATCATAGCAACGCCTGGTTCTTCATTTACTCACACACCTCTAGGTCACGAAAATAACTTAGGAGTAAGGTATCACTCACGGGCGAATACCTCACAATTATTAATATCAATTTATTAAAAATACACTCTGTTATAGTACATTGGGTTTATTTCAACAATACATATATTGGTTAGTTCTACATAATCAATTCAATGTTTTAATTTCACAAATAATACAAAAAAAAATTGAATTGTTAAATCAGAACTCAGTTTTATCAATTGTAAAAAATATTGTTCAAGATCAGAAGGGAATTTCTCAAGAAAAAATACTATTGAGTTATTGACATATTAAAAATTCCTTGAAGCATTTTTTCGAGTAAAGAGAATAATGATGATCCATTCTACAGCAATGTCTATTTGAATTATTAGTGAAAGTGTTTAATTTTTCACCGAATGTTTAATTGCGTTTCTTGGAGTTCTCGCAGTAATTATTAATACGAATCCTTTTGTTAGAAGTTGATCAATTTCCCCTGAATTTTCCTTCTTTCTCAATAGTTATTTATTTTCTTCATTAATACAAATTACAAGTGATTTATTTTTTAATATAAGGCTTTATTTAAAGTAAAATATTGTGCATCACACACAATAATTTAAGGTTGTGTAAAACACAACTATTTTCAATTTATTTTGTTACTTTACATATTTTATTCGATTTGGGCAAAGGATTATTTTTATTTTGAAATGCTTTTTGAAAAAAGTTCAGGTATATATATTTTAATTTTTTGGACAATTTATTTAACCGTGTCTTCAAAATAATGTGTGCAATTGTAGTATTTTTATATATTCACACATATTTAGCAAATGCATTTGGATAATTATTTGTTCAAATCTGAATTTTTAAAAAAAATAATATACTTGGAGATTTTATTTATTCTTTTTTATCAACCTTGCATTTTGAAGTTGGTTGTGTACTGTTGGCGAGGTATCTCATACATCTGAACCTTGATCAAGACACGATAGCTACATCTGAGCTTTTATAAAACAATATTATGTTCGAAATCTGATACCCACAGGAAATAGTTTTCATAAAATATCTGCCATCTTAGAAAACTTTTATTATAAGTGTAAACCAAAAGTACACTGATTATCATAATTTAAAGAAAATTCACAAAACATGGAGATAACTCAAAAAGTTATGCTTAGAATTTAATGAAACTTAGACACATTATATGCAACACTTTGGAAGGTATAAAATAACATAAAAATCCCCAACACATTATGGCTTTATAGAAATTAGCATATGTATACAATGAACAAATCCGATGTGTCAGTTTTGCTACAAAGAAAGTACGTTTAATATAAGGTATGATCCCCCTAAGAAGTAATACAGCAAATGTAGACATACATGATGCTCTCAATTATGTGGTTTATTAATTCTGTAAGAAATGCGAATCATTGTTCTTCCAAGATTTCCAAGATTGCTCTTCCTCCTTTCTTAGCATTGCTAAGTTTCTAGGAGGGAAAGTGAAAGCAACTGCACATCGTCCTATAGAGTCCCAAACATGCTCGATAGGGTTAAGGTCCGATGATCAAGCTGGTCATTGTATGCGCTGAATTGCTTCCTACTGAAGACAAACATCCGCGATATGAACGATGTGTGGTCTCGCTTTTTCATTTTGTAGCAAGAAAGCATCACCTATTAACTCAATATAAGAGAACACATAAGCATCCAGAATGTCATCTCTATAAGTAGAAGAACTAACATTTACACGGCAAAAGTCATGAAGTTCCAAGCGTCTACTCAAAGAGATGCCACCTCAAAAACAGACGTCGCCTGATCCACATGCATCTCGTTCACGGATGTGTTATGAATCAAAACGATTTACAGGTTGTCTCCAAATGAAAAAAAATGCGCCTACTAACCCTTTCGAGGCTAAATATGGACTCATCCGTTAAAAAGAACAGTCCTCCATTGATCACGTGTCCAGTGGACATGTGCCCTTTGCTAACGTTTCCTCCTATGGCGTGACGTGAGTGGGACGCAAATGGCTGGTCACCTCACATAAAGACTGCATTCGTGAACTCTTTGACGCACGGTTGATCTTGATACCAACCTTACGGATCTTGCAGCGAGGGAGGATCTGAGTTCAGCCGGAGTTGCGGCTCTATTTCTTAGTGCGCATAGCGTCAAATATCAATCATCGGCACGTGTAGTATCTTGAAACCGTCCTTGGCTGAATCTTCTGGAAGCCGAAAAGTTTATGAATTACAGACGTACTCACATTCAGCCATCTAGCCTCTTCTATCTGACTTTATTCTGCCTCTAGCCTCACCGCCGCTCGTCAATCACTATTATTCGGTCAAATGATGCCTAGAGGTCAATGTTAAACAATTTTGCTAAGCCATATTTTTAATCTCAGTCACCCAGATACAATTGCTGTCTTGCTCTCTCTTTGACATCCATTTTTATTCTTCTCGCAAATGACGTATCCCGAATGAATCGTCACAATTCTGCAAAATGTAGCATCATCCAGGGCTCCTTTTACTTAATAACATATTCAAATGTCCTTCAGAGTGGCTTGTTTTGGGGCTAGTTATCATTATCTTTGTGATTTCCCCCTGTTTTATGATAACTAGTGTAGTAATGATGATCACATTAAACAATCATTTTGTGAGCAACACTCAGAAAAAATTTAGTTGGACTCTAAATATTTTTCTAATTCAGTTAACTGGTTTACCAGATAAATTTGTATAATTTAATTTTCAGCACATTTGTTAATTTAATTGTTGAAAAAGAAACAGAAACAAAAAAAATGAGCAATAGCACATTTTTGTTGATTAATTATTACCTTAATTTTTGCCTGATTTGCAAAATATTGACTGATATTAATTTAATTACACGCCTTAAGCTGAAACTTAAAACCCTATTGTTTGGCAAAATATTCCTTAAAATGTTTATTTAGATCACGTGTTACCTTCGTTAAGGGGTGCGCGTAATTTATTTTTCTAGTAAAAATGAAAGCCTGAAGATTGTGCAGCGTATTTATCTTTAACAAATAAGCATCATTAGAAATTTTTGGATAAAGGGAGAGAAAGAGGAAGAATAAACTCGTGCACCTTACAATTGCATTGTATTTCACTTAATCATTATTCTGCACTTCTTTCGCAAGATGCCTTCTAAGCAAGTTGAATTGCGAAAACAAGTGCTGAAACTGAATATCCACCGCTAGCTCGTCTTTCTAATTAGTGTAAATTATATAGAATGCATTTCTTAGGAAGTTCTTTTTAAAACTTGTGTGGACCACGTAATTTTGCGGAGTTCTTGCTTTACATGATGATGAGGTGAAATTTCTATAAGTCTCTTTAAGTGTTACCTCCAGACTGAATTTTAATGTGGAAGGACTACATTGAAAAGTATCATTATATGTAGTTTACATGAGAATTGGTAGAGGAATCGAGTTTATATTATTTTTCCTCTTGTATAATATTATGGAATATATGTTTTCATATAAAGTAGTAAGAAAAAGAATTTATTTTTGTTTTCTGTGTGAGATTTGTCAAAGTGTGAGTCAAAAAATTAATTTTAAATAAGTAATTTTTGTTAATATTTTATTAAATATAGATTATATAAAAATTAAAAAGTAATTTTGATTCATAAAATAAGGGATTCTAAAATTTGCAATAAATAGTTAATAGAAACCCCTCACTATTATTTTTAAGAGTCACGTAATACAGTGTTTCTCAAACTGTGGGGCACACCATCCTAGGAGGAAGGGGCGTGATAATCCTACAAGAAGGGCACGAGCATATTGAAAAGTCGAAAATAAAAGAGTATTCAAAAAAATTATTAATTTACTGAACAAAATACATTCTGATATAATAAATATAAAAAAAGTACACATTTACACTTATAAATAAATCAGTATTCTGCGTAATGTATCAAATAGAATTATCAATGCTGTGACGGATCTATTCGTGTCCTTCCATTAATACAGTGCTTCTCAAACTTTCAATACTTTAGACCCAATATTCAATCATAATTTTCATCGCCCCTCCTCCAAACAATAACAATCTATTGAATTCAATAATACGATGCTTTGATGCTGCAGCTACAACGCGACTCTAACCTCTTAAGTGCTACTGGAAACGTCTCGTTCAGCCTAAGCATTAATTGCCCCGGACGTATATTAACGTCTTTCAGAAGTAAGATATTTTCTGCTCAATGCTATTCATAAAATTATTCCGAAGGCTTTGGAATGCAATAAAAGACCTTGACATTGTTTGTGAAGGATTTAGTTATTTCAGAGGATTTGCTTATATATTCCTTTTCTCCTCCCCCTTCCGATTAGGGAGCGACTAGTGCAACTTTTAATCAGCAGATAAATGATTAATAATAAACAGTACAAATTATTCAACAACAGTACAATAACAGTACAAAAATTCTTATGTATGACAAACCCATGGGGTCACTGGCTCATATTAAAATTGTTCCAAACTTATAATTTTGTAAACTAATTATAAAATACATCATGCAGTACTGATACATTTATAAGTGTATTATATCACTGTAAATATGTATTTTATTTTTATTATGTCAGAATTTTTTGTTTGTTTGCTTTTAGTAAGTTAATAATTTTTTTAAAAAATCTTTTGTTTTCAACTTTTCAGTATGCTCGCGTCCCCTCTTAGAGTTACCACGCCCCCTAGGGGGCACGCACAGCAGTCTGAGAAAAGTTGTATTAATATAATCCTCTTGAGAAATCTTTGGTCTTTCAACTATAGTTTATTCACAACCAACCCTCTGAAGAAGAAACCTTGACTATTTAAATTAGGTCGGCTATATACAGTCCAGGTTTTCTAGCTAGTAAAAGAGAGAAAGTGAGGAGATAGGATAGATTGCTACTGATCAGGTACTCTTCCATTTTATAAAATATTTCAGATATTAGAGAAGTGTAAGAGCTAAAGTGACGATTGGTCACTACTGGGGAATGCAATACCGGGATACCGAATATCGTTGTTTTGAGCCATTTGTACAATTTTGTAATACCGATATTCACAAGTTAAATAACGGTTTTTCTGTTTTTACTAGAAATTTTAAAACTGTCTCCACTATATTTTCAGGGATTGCCAGCATAACAAAATAGTATACAGTTTTGTTTTTCTCTCTCCCTAACGGGTGAAATTAAGTAGGAAGTGAATAGAAAAATACTTCGTACAATCTATAAAATATGTGAATCATCCAAGAAGGTGGGCCAAAGCTATCCTGTTACAGCTGAGAGTGATACTGGACACGAGCAGGATTCGTAGTCTGATATTCGTTTATATGAAAACAAGGCTGTAGTTGAGGAAAAAGTGCGTAATATTTCGAAATTTTTTAATTCAGTGAGTTTGTAGTTAACATTGTATTTGCATATCATACTTTAGGGTTCAAAATATTTTTCAGATTCATTACATATATACTCGTAAATAATAGCCCATAATAATGAACAAGTATAACTTTAAAGAACATAAGAAAATCAGCTGATAATACTTCGGTTTGTAAAATTTGTAATAGTACCACAGACTGAATTGTGATATTAATACTCTCTTTTTTATAATTTAAATAAGTAAGATGTTCTTTTACTTTTTTCTGATTCTTTATATACTGTTATAATTTATAAGTTACAAATCATTTTTTGTGATATTTACGCTCATTAATAAAACTGGTAAATGAAACAAAGTAACACTTGTGTTTTCTTCCTTTTTCTAAAATTTCTATTACTGGTATTAAAACCGGTATCCCGGTATTAAGATTTCAAAAATACCGAATACACACCGGTATTAAACTTTTGGTCCGATATTGCAATACCTAGTCACAACAGTTTAATTAGTGATCGAATAATCTGGAATGTAGATTTGTGTCTGATCTAGAATTCAGTAGGTCGGTATTTAAAGTCTTCGAAAATAAAACAGGCAAAATTATAATCACAAAAATAGAACACAATAGGCTTGACTTTTAGAAGAAAAAAGTATTAATAAAAGGGTAAACTTTTTAAAAACAAACCAGTTAAAAAAAACAAAGCTTTCATTAGTAAAAACAAATTATGGTGACAACAAATGATGCTTTTTTCTGGGAATTTGACTTTTTACTGATATTACTACCCAACATATTTACCAAAGAAAAAAAACTTTAATTCACGCTTTACAGCATTTTTAAAACGTACTAATTTATGGACGAATGCCCGAAACTGTAGAATTCGTCTTCCCCCTTTTACCAGCCGAGAGGGCTTTTCCCTACGATAATCCCTTTGTCAAAGAATGCAAGGAAATTACAAGGCATGGCAAAAGAACAGCTTCTAAAAATAAGAAAAAAGTTCTACCCTGTAGTGTGTTTCGTGACGATCACGATTATAATTTACGCTTAGTTAACTCTGCGAGTGGTTCCAATTTGAAGGGAAGGAAACATAATTAACCAGCGGCGCATGCGTAACACCGGCACTTAATCTTCTTTTCTGGGTAAAAATACCCCCACGAAACGTTTTGAATGAGGTATATAATGCAGCCAAGCGTGTGCATCGCGACCCTTTAATTTAACCATCCGCCTAACTAAGCTTCCTTCGTAATGACTAACAGAGAGGCAAGATTATCCCGCTACCTCAGCAGAGGCAAACCTGCTCGAGCAAATATCTCTCTCTTCGCTTCTCTTCTCCTCCCTTTTTCTTATCCCATCCCACCATCACAAAATATTCAACCCGAAATTTTGAAGTACCTGCAAGCGGTTCGATGCTACGTAATTAAACAAGGCAAGGTATGGAATGGGGGGGTAAGACGCCGTGTCCCTCCTTTCCTTGTAGCAGATGCTTCGATTGAGGAAAAGATCCCTCAAGGCAAAATCGTTTGGGGGCAGGGGGTGCCGAATCTTTAAAGATGCGGAGGTGGAGAAAGGGTTATAGCCGGCAAAAATCTTTTCTTTTGCGGGTAAGGCCGGGATCGATAGGGTCTCCATCTAGCGCTAATCCCAGCGGGACGACACACTTTGGAAGGAAAGAAAAAAGACACACAAAAAAATAAGAAAATAGTGAAAAAAAAAAAAAGAAAAAAAAAAGGGATGAAGAGGAAGAAAAAAATACGTGATATTTTGTTCATCTATTCTTCGGCGTATATTTTCTCTGAATCGAGAGAAGGTAGTCCTGGAAAAAAAAAGGTACAAAAAACAAATGAAAAAAAAAAGACTTAAGACGTGGTCACATTCCATAGAAGACTCTGGTTTGGAATTGGGATGTCCATTCGCTAAGATGGATGGAATTTTTTTTTTATAGAAAAAATGGGGGATTTTTTTCCCAACGTTTTGTTCGGATCTGGGATGCAATTAAAGTTTTACACTAGACCTCTGCTCATTTAATCTTTTAATTGAAAATCTTTTGAAATACTTGGATCAAGTCTGAATGGAACCATGGTGCATAATCTCGAGTAATTCTAAATAAGAAAACTCTTCCAAACTTTTTTTAAAAAAATTTGAATTTGATATTTAAATGTAAATATCACACGAACAGTAATTATATTATCTGAACTAAATGTATTCATTAAAACACAAATATTGAGTGCTAAATTTTTATTTTTCTTACATTAAGATAATTTATCCTTTTAAAAAACAAAAAAATTTATCTAAAAATTCTCTTTACGCTTTAAACATAAACAGCCATTTTTATTAAAAAAATATGTAGAATAAATAAATATACACATATTCTAAGACGGATAATATTAACATTCTAAACGTTTAAGAAGAATTACTTAACTAAGAGAACTAGTTTTCTTTTATTTTCTATTTATCACGATTTTTTAAGAAAAATTACTATAGAATTTCTATTTATCATCAGGTTTAGGTACTATTTTTTTATTCCTGTATTGGATGGATCTTTCCAAATAGTATCTTTAATATTTATTTTCAATACTTAAGTTTTTCTGCCACATTATAAATTTCATTATGAAATTCGTCTTCAAATATTTGTATAATTTTTTCTTATAAAAGTATCTGTTTATGTGTGTGTGCGATGGTTACTTTAAAAATATCAAACTTTATTTCTTGTAATAATTCGAAGTATGTAGACAAATATTTTCATGAGGCAATTTTCAATTGATAACATTTATTTTATAAATCCATTGTTTGATATGAAGAAGGTACGGTTACGTAATGAAAGAACTAATATTGAAATGTGTTGCAACAAAAAAAGTTCCTTAGTTTTTTTCACTCTAGATTTCTTAAGGTACTAATTTCTTAAATTTAATATCATATATTCATGGATATATTTATTATGTTTTATGTATTAGAACACTAACATATAGTAAAATATGGAAAGAGTTGAGTTTCAGTTTATTTATTTCTTGATATATATATATATATATATATATATATATATATATATTGCTCAAATTTGTAATCGTTAACAAAATACTTTCTATTCATCCATCAAAAGTTGAAATGCATTTTTTTCAACTTGTAGTAGATGATACTTGATGTTAATATAGTATTTTCAAATATCAATTCATTAATTAAATTTTAAAAAATGAATAAATAGTAACATTCAAAAATAATAGTCCAACAGCATTTATCGAAAAGAAATCCAATTGTTGTGTCCCTGTAGCGCAATGGGCTTCTAATCCAAAGGTTGTATGTTCGAGTCCCACCTGGGAGGGCCTAATTTCTGAGAATGTTATTTCTTTTTTACTATACTATTTTATTAGAATAATTAAAGTTAATGAATGAAACATAATTAACAAAAAATAATAAAATAGTCCATTTCCACATATAGAATGAAAAGGAAACTCGCTTTCTATTTGGTCACTTAGCAGTGTGGTTTGTCATATGTATATGCATATTTATATTAATTGTAAGTATTTAATAAAAAGTAACTAAAAAATAAAATTTTTCTTTGTTGGCCTAAGTAGGAATTAACTTAAAAATTCTTTTTATATTACTTATTTTGATATATATACATATAAAGTTATTTATAATGAAATGCAAAGAAGCTGATAAACTTAAGATGCTTAAGCGCCTTCAACTATTGTATGAACAGTACAGATCATAGCGCGAATAAAAATATTACGACGTACATAAACTATAAATCATTTTTTATGGGTAGTAGCAAAAAATAATTGACGATGAATATAATTGATGAGAAATTACGGATTACCCGAGATATATCTAAGAAGTCAGAAACTATTCTGCTTATTGAAAAATTATTATAGTGTAAAAAAAAGATACAAATTTGTGAATTTAGCTATTACTTTCATTATGTTAATTTGTAAGTTCTCATTCTAATTTCTGCTTTCTTGGTACTACATTTTCCTGAGATTCTTATTTTCTACAAATAGAGACTTGCTTTTTAATTTTTTTCATGCTATGAAATGCAAATATTTTAGGCAGAAAAAAAGCAAACAATGTATTCATAATACCTTTTTATTAATATTATTCCATTTCTCGACTCTTAGGGAGTCTCTGTAAAAATGATATAAGAAATTCGTATAATATTGAACAAAAATTAATCTTGTTTTTATGACTCATTGAAAACCTTTAAGTGTTTTACACAAATATAAAAATTACAGAGATATTTTGTTTTCAAATAAAATAAGTTCAGTTATCCTTATCTCATTGGAAATATGAGCTGAACATCAAAAGCTCAGACATAATGTGGAATCTCTTCTATTAGAGTTTCCTGCATATTTTTAAAAAATCTTCTTTTTTAGAAAGGCGTCATACCAATATCGCAGACTTAGTTTTATATAGATGAAAAATAATCTCCAAAACCTGGGTGAATCATAAAATTCTTGAAGCATCATTTTATGGATTATTGTAGCAAAAACTGAAATGGCATTCAATCAATTGCATGTGAATAAATGTTCTTTTTGCTTTCCTTTTCAAGTTCAGTAAACATTCACTTTGATAATATTGTGTTTTAATTGAGCAAATAGTATTGTGTAAGCAAGTAGCAAATGCGGACGGCTTACTTTTGTCATCAATGGCACTATAAGTAATGTAATTACGAAATTTTTGAAAGCTTTATAGCTAATTGGATTTTCATCATTTTACGACACGTGAATGTGTGGGGGAGTTAATCTCATATTACTCTTAAATTTTACAATATCGACAGAGTCGTCTAGAAAAGTGATCAACGACTTGCGGGCCGGTACCGTTCCGTGGATAAATAATACCGAGCCACCCAAGGAACATTAAGCTATTTCTATTTTATTTAATGTGGTGTATTTTTCTCCAGCTTGAGCGACTTTCAATATAAATAAATTACTTTACATTCATTTTTTGGTGTAACTATATTTCATTCTGAAGGCATAGTTAAATGCAAATAAATTAAAGTTATTAAATTAAAACAATTTGAAATATAAACAATCCACATCCTTTAAAAGCCTTTCAGTGCAATAACTGCATAGTTATGGCACAAAGGAAGCATTTGGATGAATTTTTACGTGGTAGAATTATTGGAAGATTGGAATATGGGCGTACCCAGCTGGAAGTATCCGAGGAACTTGGAATCGCCCAGAGTGTCATCTCAAGGCTTTGGAAACGATTCCAAGATGATGGTAAAGTGAGTAGATGTTGCAGCACAGGTCGCCTCCTAGTTACAATGCCGAATGAGGACCAGTATTTGGCAGTTACTGCCAAAAGAAACAGACGGAGCACAGCATCAGACCTGTCTTGTCAGATCTCTTCAGCTACCGGTACGACAGTTTCAAGGCAGACCGTGTACAGACGCTTAGGGCACATTGGTCTATATGCTCGTAGGCCTGTCAGATGTGTTCCACTTACCGCAACTCACTATCGTCTGCGATTAACTTGGAGTAGAGAGCATGCATTGTGGATACCACAACAGTCTTGTCTGATGTTTTCCGACGAGTCCAGGTTTAGTTTGCAGTCTGATTCTCGCCGGACTTTAATACGGAGAGCGCCAGGTACCCGTTACCACCAAGAGAACACCATTGAACGACACCGTTACGGTGGTGCAGGATGGCTCGTTTGGGGAGGAATTATTCTTGGTTCCAGAACTGACCTGCATGTTCAGAGTGTAATGATGACAGGCCACATCTATCGGGATGTCATTCTGGAACAACATGTACGTTTGTTTCGGGGCGCCATGGGTGCTGAATTTCTGTTTATGGATGACAACGCCCGTCCTCACCGGGCAAACATTGTAGACGAATGCCTTCAATCGGAGGATATCACCCGTATGGATTGGCCAGCATACTCACCGGACTCGAATCCAATAGAGCATGTGTTGGATATGTTTGGCCGACGAATTGCGGTCCGTCAACCCCCTCCCATCTGTCTACCGGAACTTCGGAAGGCATTGCTTGATGAGTGGTGTAATATTCCCCAAGATCAGATTGATAATTTTATACTCAGCATGCCTAGGCGTTGTAAGGCCTGTGTTGCATCGTCCGGGAGACATACTCCATATTAACCATCATACTAACCATGTTATACTGTTTTTTGTAAATAGGTTCTTTTTTGAAATTTGCTCCAGGGAGTAAAAATTGCAATTTTTATTAATTATGTCAAATACATAGCATCTTTTTTGCTCTTTACCTTTTGTTTAATAAATAGACTTTACAAATAAGTCAAATTTGTTTTTCTTCTGTCTCTTTCTTTGCCTGAACTTCATTAACCTTAATTTTTGGACATGAGTGTATGTTAAGGCAACTAGTGATATTGAACATGCAATGATATTTAAAAATAAAAATCTGTAGTTAAAAAAACTCAAAGCGTACTGCGTACAAGTATTTGTTTTTGAAAGGTCTTGAGATTATGAGCAGTGCAAAAGCAATAATTAATTGAAAAGCAATGTGTTTTATGGAATAATTATAAAAAAAAATCAGCTTAATTTTCATATTTAAAATAATATTAAGATATGTCAAGGAATGTCAGTATGACGTCATTTTTTAATTTTGTATTCCATGGTTAGAAATATAAATGTTCTTAAGCAACTGACTTACAACAATTTTTCTCAAACGACCTCCGCGGTATGTCCTTTTCTTTTGATCTAAAATGTTGAGTATTTTCCCTTGTTACGAAATTTCCAAGACAATAATAAATATCAAAAGTCTTTAGTTTTTTTAATAACAAAGACGTTAGGACCTTAATGTGTATTCTACAGTAGTAATGGCTGTAGACTTACAATAAAATGTACTAATTATTTTACCCTAGGAAATAATGGTCCTAGGAACCTAGGTGTTATTTATAGTCCAAATGTTAATGAGCTTTTCTAACTGTCTTCTTTGTTTGCAATCATGTAAGCATCATAAATATGATAAGTTGTTTTGAGGTTGGGGTCTTAGAGAATCTAGAGACATGAAATTGCTTTTCCCATCTCGTTCTTTTTTTTTCTCTGAAAATTTCTTGAGCAGAATCGTTGCAATATTTGTTCACCTTATGCAATACATTAGGACGAATTCTAAAAATTAATTTTAGTTCACATTGTCATTATAAGGAGATATTGAACATAAGAAAATCAAAATGCATATATTAGTAATTTTATAATTAGGTATTCTAGAACATTAATTAAAAATATTTTGATAGTAAGCGATTTAAATCGATATTAAAGAGAATATAATGTCAATACATCATGTATGTAAAATTGGCTGCATCGATATTTGGGAAAAGAAATCAATATTTTCTATTATAATTTTATTGCGAACAGTAAGCACAAAAAGAAAGTAATTACAGTCGAACCCTCATTTATCGAACCCCTACATAAGGAATTTTTCTTTTCTCCCGGTTAAAATGAAGACAAAATACCTCTATTTTATGAATAAAAAGTCCTGAATTAACAAGTTATTTCAACAACCGAAATTTGCTTTTTATTATATAAATCGGACTAGAAAAAAATAGAATTTCTTTCAAGTGATACGTCTTTTTTGTCAGGAGCAGAAAAATACTTTTTTTGTCAGCAGCAAATTTCAAATTGTAAGGGTGAAGACCATTTAATAATGGTCTTCACCCTTGCAAAGTCTAATCTTTGCAGGTGTAGATGATTTATGAGTGTCACCTATCGCGTGAGTTTTGAATAGATCAGGAAATTTCTTTCTTATCTTGTCCAATGGTACCAGTATTTTAAGCTGCTAAATAAAAAGCGTGTAATTGATATTTTTTGTGTAGTTGCTTGTTATTTAATTTCCAAAAAAAATAACTGCATAAAAGTTGTATATTTTTTGGACCTTGAATAACTTCGAATTAATGAATAAAATGTTCATTCCAAACGAATTCAGTAAATTGGGTTCTAACTGTATCTTAGATAATAATTACGTAAATTTATTCCGCCTGTTGTCCCATTAAAATAATATTAGCCTGGATTATAATCACAGAGCAGTATGATTTCTGGCAATACTTTAAGGGTATTATACGATTCTATCGACGAAAATCGGTGGAAAAAACAAAACTAAGCCTAAATTATTCTGTATATATCTCTCTATAATTTCACAAAATTTGAAAGGTATAATTTTAAGAAAAAGTTTCACATCAAGATAACTCTTACATTAGTTTTCGATGAAAGTAATGACGCACGTCAAATCTACCGAGGCTGAAACGTCTTCCTGTTGGTGAGGTGTGGAAGTTAGGAGAGGAGATGCCAGCTGAGGTGTCATTTTCGTCACTTGACCACGGTTCAAACTTACGAGCTCCGTCGCCAAAACTTCTCGAGGAGCCAAGTAGGGGGCAGTTAATATTCACCCACTCAACCTTTTCCCGTTGATATCTGCTGCTTACAAGAACATTATTTTCTGTTCCGGACAAAAAGAATATATTTCTTGAAAAGAAATCCAATTTTTTTCTAATTCAAACTCATAAAAAAAGTTTTCGGCTGTTGAAATAATTCGGTGATTCAGGTTTTATTATTCGTTAAATAGAGGGTTGTTTTGTCTTTATTCGTTAAATGGCGAAATTTGTTAAATGCGTTCATTAAATCGGGTTTGACTGTACATAATTTTTTTTCCTTTAAGGTATCCGAATACTTGGTTAACTTTTTTTTTAAAAAAATGGAGATACGGAGATTATTTTGTGGTTTTTAGATTTATTTAGTACATTTTAAGAAAAAGGATAAAAGTAAGAAGAGAAAAATAAATTATTACTACTAAAATGGGAAAAGAATGAGTAAAAATTGGCAAAAAATTACATGAGGCCCGCTAAGAACAAATAGTAAATGAACAAATACTCAATTTTTCAATTTTGATGTATTAATTAGCTATTTCTTTTTGAAAGGATCTTAAGGATATGAAATATTTAAATTTTTACATAAATTAGAGCACTTTATCTTAGTTATTATATTTAATTGCTTAAAAAAACAGCGATTATATTCGCATAAAGAACTCTAAATTTTGTAATAAAACAGGATTGATTAATCTGAAGGTTAAAAAACTTCTACTGCGTTATACAGAACACACACACACAAAATTTCAGCAAATTATTTTAAAAACTTTTTGAGCAATATCTCTCCCCGTTTGAGTTTTTCGAAGAAAAAACATTTCGAGAAAATCGCATTTTAAAGTTTGACATCTTATGTAAAGATATGGCATCTGCTTTTACTAAAACAGTTGTAAATTTTTTTCTATTGAATGGAAAATTAAAAAATTTGCTATTTTTATAAAGCTAATAAGATGGCCTATAAAATGAAACCATAAAGTTTTAAATTTTTTTAAAAAAAACATGTTTTAAGGGTAATTGAATACATTAAATAGAAATTTAAATGAATAAATACAGTGTTCACATTAAGTAATTAGCTGTTTTGTGGTTTTTATTCTACAACAAATACTTTTTAAGGTATCCGACTTTGCAAAAGCATTTAAAGGGATAATCTTTATAATATTTAGAGTCACTTAGAGTGTGGAAAATGTATATAAAATTGTTTTAAGAATATTATTACAATAAAAAATTATTTAAGTACAATATTTTGACAAAAAACGACCCATTTTCAAAAAACTTAGAATAACCTTTTTTCAAAATGCTCTCCTTTTGTGAAGAATGCTTCTATTATAATAATATTTTGCCTGTATATAGCTCAGATCTCTGTTCAGAGGCTCAAGTAAACTTTTTGAAATATATAATTTAGAAGTTTGTTTATCCATATTTTACGACAACAGTGGGGAGAAATTTTAAGAAAAAAACGCCGATAATTATTTCAATTGGTTGTAAGTTTGAAAATAATGTGAATTTTTCAAAAATCTTAGTTCAGACTATCTGGAGAAGTTCTTACTTTATATAAGCAAAATATTATTATTTTAGAAGCATTTCTTATAAAAAAAGAACCTTTTGAAAAAAGGTTATTCTAAGTTAATTTTATGCCAAAATATTGTATTTAAATAAAATGTTTTTGTCAAAATGTAATTAAAACAATTTTATACATGTATTATAATCTAAATGACACTAAATATCCTGAAAATTATCCATTTATGCCTTTTTTTAAAATCACGGTTCCGAACGTTGTCGGATACCTTAAGAGGCTGAATCAATTGAGCACTTTTTAAATCCTAGAAAATAACCTATATATTTCACTGACATAATTTTTAAAAAAAACCATTTTCTAAATATTGCTATTCAGTTGAAATCAAACCATTTTTACACTCTTGTTTATACCATTACACTCGCCTATCTTCAGGCTGCGTAAATTTACATGGGAACGGGAAAGCGATTTTATCCTATTTGCATATATGCTTCGAATAAAAACACACCAAGGCGAGCATCTGTGCAGGGTGGGGGAAGAATCTCCACCAGCGAAAGGGTGGACAAAGAATCTATACTTTATTTGTTCGTGCCAAAAGAAAAAGTTTTCGTCTTTATTTACTCAGTTCGGAGGATGGATGTAGGGAGGGAGAGGAGCCTTCGAGGGGATAAGCATAGGGAGGATATTGTGTGTTCGGTTGCGAAGTGGCAACTTAGGACTCCTTCGAGAAATGCTCTCTGTAAGACTGGGGGTAGAGCACGTTTCCTGGAGCTTTTAAACCGGCCCTTTTTTCCCCCTCCGAACAAATGTCTCTGGTTGATAAGACTGCGCGGAAAGATGCTGAGAATTTTTCGGACTTTTCCCTTAGAAATAAAGAGATTTGATTATTGTATGTCCTTCTTGTTCTTGTTTAGTCTATTGTTCATGAATCTCTTGTCTTAATTCGATGTTCTTTTATGTATGTTAAGGAGATAACTTGGTTGGGTCTTCATTTTTTTTTTTGCAGTTTGTTGATTGGATTGTCGTCAAAGTAATTTGAATTTCACCTGAAAGTGATTTCGGGGTAGTGCCTTTTAACAACCTTTCGGGTTTAGTTCATCTTGCTAATATTGTTTTGTTTTTGATGTTTTTTAACTACATAATATTAAGGTAAATAACAGTTTAGAATCTGATTCGCTTTTTCTCTAGAACTTGTAAGCAAATGTAGGTGAATTACCGTTAAATCCGGCGTATAACATGCACCTATACTTTCAAGCTGCAATTTTTAATTTTTAGGTATATTCGCCGTATAACTCGCACCCACTTTTTACGAAGAAAGCTGAAATGTACGATCGCAATTCGCTTAAGTTGTGAAGTTATTTTTTTGCAGGAATTATTCCAAGCTTTAGAGTAAAATAACATACTTCAAGCACTACAGCCTTTAAAGTTCATAAGGAATGTCATTTATTTTAAATAAGCAGCATTTCGATGTATGTAGAAATCTGACTTCTTTTTGTCTGTGTTCTCATCTTCTCTTTATTCTTAAATTTATCACTTTTATACCCGGCGTATTACGCACCCCCGTAAATTTCGATTTTGTTTTTTTGTGCTAAAAGTGCGCGTTATGCGCCGGAATTTACGGTATTTATTTTAATCCTCACGTAAGATTAAAAAATAACCCCATCTATTTTACTGGGAATAGTTTCGAGCTAATATTTTCATGTATTTATCCGTGGGACAATTTTCTTGCATAATTTATTAAATAAAGCTTAAAAAACATACGCAAACTCTATTTGCAAATAAAGTGTATACAGTTTAATTTTCTTAAATGACTTTTTAAACTGCAATAATTATTTTTTTCACTTCACTAAGCTTATTTTTTTGACAGTTATGAATAAAATTTATATTTAATTTCCTTACTGCCCATTACATTTTCGAAGAGATTTTAAACAACTATTTTATCTGTACTTAAAATCAGGTAATTGGTGGTAAATAATTTATTTTACAAGTAAAGAATTTCGAGTTTTTTAATTATTGAAGTCTCAAATATATCTTAATGTGTTATATTTTTCTTTTCCTAATGCAACTTTTATCTGAATTTGTGAAAATGACTTTTTTTTAAAAGGTAATGGATGTTTTTTTAGAGGTATAGAACTTTAAATTGCAATAAAACAACGATGTATTATTCGATTGACATGAATTTTTTTTTATTTGAAAGATAATCTTGTGGCATTACATTTTAAATATGATCAAGCAAGGCGCAGATTCGTCGAATGGGCCCAAAACGAGATTGCCGTTGTACCCGATTTTCATAAGCGAATTTTGTTTTGCGATGAAGTGCACTTCTGGTTGAATGGCTACGTCAACAAACAACCGCCTAATTTCACGTTTTGGACCTGTGAATTGGCCTCCAAGATCTTGTGATTTAACACCGCTAGACTATTTTCTGTGGGGCTATGTAAAGTCATTGGTCTATGCGGATAAGCCACAAACGCTTGACCATTTGGAAGACAACATTCGCCGTGTTATTGCCGATATACGGCCACACATGTTGGAAAAAGTCATCGAAAATGGGACGTCCAGATTGGACTACATCCGAGCCAGCCGTGGCAGTCCTATGCCAGAAATCATATTTAAAATGTAATGCCACAAGATTATCTTTAGAATAAAATAAATTCATGTCAATCGAATAATACATCGTTGTTTTATTGCAATTTAAAGTTCTAAAAAAACACCCTTTATTAGTGTTTTTCACGAGTATTTTAAACTAAAACAAAAATTTATTATGGGTGTAATATTATTGTGACAAAACAAAAATAGGGTAATAAATTTTTAATTTTAAGTCAAAAATGTATCTTAAGCATCGTTATTCTCTAAGCCTTTGTCTCCGAATGTTTCAAAGTCATCGAAAAATAAAAGAATGAATTAGATTCGTGGTCGCCGACCACTGATCTGAACCACTATGCGTAAAACATTTTCATGGTACACTGAAAACAATTCATACATTATTTATATTTCTATGAAGATTTAGTTAAAAAAAATAACGAGTAACAAAACATATTATGCAATGTGGATTAAAAATCTTAGCTACTGGGGATTAAAATTTTAGCTACCACGCTTAGCAAACTTTCCTCTGAGATAAGAAGTGTTGGAAAGTTAAAATCTTATTTTTTTGACAATTTGAGATTTTTACATTTTCAAATTGTATAAATTTAAACTTTTCTAAAAATATCTTACTTTAACCTCTAGAGTAGTTCGAAGCCCTTAAAACTTGTTTTTAAATAATCGTTGAAACTAGGCCACGCCCATTTGAATGGCGAAAAATGTAAACAAGGTTCTTCGTTTTTGCTTAAAAGGTTAACAACTGATATAAACCAAAACAAGGTTTTTTATTGTAAATTGAGCCTTTTATTTTTTATTTCCTAGCCGATTAGAAGTCTCACTGTATACATTAACATCAACTTATCTCAAATGATAATGATCAACTTATCTCAATTCTGATGTTCGATGTATCTTTTCTGAGAAACTACTGTTCACAGGTATGTAAATGTTTTCATCATATATTTATAAGGATTTCTAATGTATACTGAAATGAGCTTTTTGTAAAAAACTCAAAAATGTATTTCTTACAATTTTTTATGTGAAAAATGGGTCAAATTTTGCAGTGTTTGATAAAATATTTCATAAATTATTAAAAAATTCAAAATTAGCTAAAAGTTCATCTCAGTATAATGAAAAAGGTGTACTTTAATTGTTTGCAAAATTTCAAACATGAGCATATATAACAGATTTTGAAAAAATGTACATCGTAAACCGCCAATTTATATCAGAGAAATTTCAATCAGAGAAAGGTTTCCAACTCCGCTTAAGTGAATTTTTAGCTATTTTTGCGAGTATATCTAGCGACATTGGAATAATGCCAAATTTGGCAACAATGGTTAGTAGGCGGCTTAAAAATTCTGTTTTTTTTATATTGATTTGCGATGTCAATTTGTTCTTCCTTTTCTTGATTACTTTTCAGTAATATGGAAATGTAAATATAGATGTAAATAAGTGACAATATAGTTACAGTGATCCGGCTTATAGTGGTCAATCATATTAGTGGTACGGTATATAGTGGTCAATCATATAAATGGTCCGCCAAGTTCTCAAGGCTGACGCTCGCTGGATTAGATTATGATTAGCAATTATAAATAAATCTTAATATACTACATTAAGAATTATATTCGTAAGGATTTTACAAATTTCACAGTTTAAGAACTTCGTAAAAAATATTGTTGTATATAAGTAAATTAAACATTTCAGGCTGAAATTTGATTGTTTATATTTTCTCCGAAATATTAAAAATAACACCTTATGGATTTTCATTGCTTCAAGCATTTGTGAAATTTAATAGGAAATATATCAAAAAAGGTGCGTTATATATCCCATGCTTAGATCAAGATAAATTGTTTTCCATGAAATTTTTTTCCAACTTTTTAAATTATTCGTAATATGTTACATTAAGATGTAGTGTATTATGATTTGTATGGATTTTACAAATTTCATAGCTTAATAACTTTGTATAAAAGTTAAATTTTTCAGGCTGAAATTTGACGGTAAATAGTTTCTCAAAAATATTAAAAATAACAGCTTTTAAATTTTCATTGCTTCAAGTACTCGCAAACTTTAATAAAAAAATGTACAAGGTACGTTATAGATCCCATGATTAGATCTAGATAAATTTTTTTTCCAATTGATCCCAAAACTTATCTTTTTCCCACTGTGGTTTGAGAAACAATTTTACGAAATGCATGCTTTAGTTCTTCATACACCTATTCTTCATTTCCAGATATGAAAGCATTAGAATCATCATTTACTTTCATATCCTTTGTAAATACGTTTCCAATCCACAATGGAAGAGACATGCGCATTCCAAACAAATTCTGTGTTTAATTTCCAGCAGGCTGCGTTTTATGGTATCGATTTTGAATTCAATATATTGCTTTCCACTTCTCATCAAGCGGCCGTTCCTCTGAGAAGGGGGAAAAATCAGATTTAATCTCACCAATACTTCACGGAGCAACTGACATTGTCTTCAAAGAGGAAAAACTATCAATGAAATATTCATGCTCACTGCAAACACGGGGGCTTTCTTTTCAATGGAATCGTTAATGGCTAAACGAAAGGACCCATTGCTAGGAGATTAGAAAGGGATCTCTCAGAAAGTATTCTGCAATTAATGAATAAGACATTTGATAAAGGATTTGTATCTTGTTTGAATAAAATTATTGATAGAAATGTATTAATAAAACAATTAAAATTATTGATATTTAAATAAGAGTGTTGTTTGTGTGCCCAGTGTTTTATAGAGGTAACAATCAACTTTAGACTAAGAGCAACTTTATTGATCAATCAATTGAACCAATTAAGTTTGAGAGAAGTGTTTTAAATACTTAAATGAAGTCTAAAGTTATTTCTTATTTTAAGTAAAGAAAATTAATGAGGCTTAAAGGTTTAAAATAAGCCAACGTAATCAGTTATTATGTATCTAATTATAAAAAATTCTTGAGTTTTAAAGGACAGAGAGAAGGGGGGATTTTTCATGTACTAAAATTAGTGAAATAATAATGATATTGGCTCATTTTTATTTCCAAACAACTGTGGTATGTGATCATATAATTTTTTTACATAAAAATCGAAATGATATATATAGCAAAAGGAAAAAGCAACATTTGATTCATGTTATTTTCGCACGAGAAATTTTTTTAAAAAAACGATAACTGCATTTAAGATAATCGTAGACATTAAATATAGCACGAAAATAAGCATAACAAAGCAGTGGTAAATCTGAATTTTAAATCTAAATATTGCGCTCTAAACTATGCCTTTTATTAATCTATGCACTTTTTATTACCAACTTTGTTATTCTGTGAACTTTAAATGCATTATTTCGTACAATTCTGATTTTTCATCAGACTTTTTTACCTTTGAACTTCGAGAAACCTTCTATATTCTTTTTGGTTCTCAGTTTTTTTTGTTTATAGAAAGATGAAAAACATCCACCTAAGTCTTAAAGTGGACTGGGTATTCATTCTGTTTAAAAAGAAAATAAATTTTAATGATTCTTGTGGCAATCAGAATTTAAAACTACAAAAAAACCGTCCAACTTTTTCGAAATTATAAAGTCAGAAACTTTTACGCGTGATTAATAGATGGTAATGCACTCTTCAACGCTACGAAAAAAGTTTTCTGAAATATTTAATACCAAAATTATGGTATTCTTGATGTTTTAAAGAATTTCTATTTATCTATTTAAGTATTCATCTTTGCAAATATCATTAAGCAAAAACATGACTTTTAATCCGAAATATGTATTTAATACCTATTTTTGTAATATTTTCCTTTTGTTTTATATGTAACATGAAATAACCAATTATTAAAGGAACTAATTTTTTCAAAAACTTTTTCAAGTCCGAAAACTTTTTTTTCTTTTAAATGATAACTTACGTTTTCTCCTTTTTTCGATTGTTTATTATTCAAAATATAATATAATTTAGTTAAAATAAATTCATGCTCATGTTAAAATAAATTTATTCTTGTCTAAAAAGAAATTTGATCCCATGGAAAGAAACAAACACACAAAGATATTTTACTAATCATCTAAATTTTCGGTAAAAAGTACAATCAAATATATATTTAAAAAAGCCCAAAAAAGAAGTAATTTTTCATATTTTGTATTTCACAGTTCTGATTCTATAAAAATAAAAGTTTAAAGTAGAACCGAAAGAATTATACAAACCTCAATACTGTGAAGTTAAAAGTTTGATTTTTTCCTCATTCTGTTTACTTACAATCCTAAAATGTTTGGAATCACAATATCAAATACAACTAAATTTGACATGTTTACAAAAGAATTTCATTCATTTTTCTTTTGTTTCAAATGAAAGGCATTCTAGCCTTCTCTGATGTTTCTTTGTAAGAATGATTTTCGTTTAAGGCATATAAAAATTTAAATTTTCATTTCAGATCCCGTCAGTTACATTTCCTTAAAGGCTTTCACTGATGCTAATTACAATTTTTTTCCATCCATTTCTGATATTCAAAAGAGAGGTGAAAAAACCCAATTTGGTTTCTTCACGAAAACATTACCACTAACAACTGTTATTAGTGAGATACACAAAAACTAATTTCGTGTCATAAACTTCGAAAAGCATTGGAAAAATTCCACACACACTCAATACTTTTAATTCAAAAGCGAGTACCTTAAAAGGGGGACGTAAAAACACTCAAAAATTCATGGCTGATGTATTCTGGTGGTAGCCACCCCAAAGAGTCCCTGTACGTTCTTTTTCCCAAAAGGAAAAGACGAAATAGGGTATTCGAAGAAAGAAAAAAAGTCCTAAAAGATCTTTCTTCCAATGGTTGGTATCGATTGGACAGACTGAGCGAACCATTAAATTCTCAGCCACATCGACCACAGAGCAGACGCGACAGTTGGAAAAAAAACACCACCTGATAATTAGGGTACCACCAGGAGAGGTTTTGCTCATTTGGCTTAAATCAAGTAATTAGGGGGCCTCCGTTGTGTTCTTAATTTGGAAGGCATGCGGGAGACGTTTTTCTCATTTGTCATAGATTCTACAGCGCTGAAAATCTTCGATATTTAGAGAGGAAATATTTTAAGCTTATATTTTAAACTGGACGAAAGATATATTTTGCAGAAGATATCTCTGTTTTGATAAACATTAAAACTCTTATCTTCTCACCTTCGAATAATTAGGTTTCCCCTTTTTATAATGAAATAGAATTTCTTATAGCGAGAATACAATAAAGTAAAAAATACGAAACTGAACATAAAAATTAATTTATTTATTGAGACAAAAACGGTTTCTCTCCACAGCATCATACTTTACATTTCGTAAGCTGCCGATATCAATAGAACTTTGATTTAACATATATCGAAATTAAATCATTGTGTGTATTACCGATATGAAGCTGAAGTCCTTCTCAAAACAAGAATATTTTATTTTCTCCAACTTATCTCTCTCTCTTTTTGTAAAGGAGCATATGCATAGCCATCTCAAATTAGTTTAACCTTACAATTCAGTACTGAACTTGAAAACATATTTTACTTCTTGGGGTTGGGGCTTCGGTTCCTCTCAACTTTTATTACTTTGATATATTCTTCCATTGTTTTGAATATACAAGGTGTCCCCGAATGCCATGTACAAACTTGGAGATGAAGTGGAGAACATCCTAAGGGAGCCATAATTACATAGGAAAGCAAGGGCGGAAACACACAGAGAAAACAAACAAAAGAAGAGTAAAACCATAATACAGAATATAGTTTAGAACGCTTTATTATACGAAAAAATCCAATAAATAAAAAGTATGACATAAAAGCCTCACAGGAGGTGTTCGAAATTGCTCCCATCGGCACGCACAACACCAATGCGATATGAATTGGCGGACATGTTTGAAAATACCGGCGCTTCATGGAATGTTGCATCAAAGATGGATATTCGTGCCACCAGACCCATTTCAAAATTGACGAACGTATCGTGTACGCAAGGTACTTCTTTAGTACCCCAAAGAAAAAAAGGTGTTTGTGCTGTCAAGGCAGTCCAGTACCTTCAATCGTGGTTCTGAATGATCCATGTTTCGCCAGGTTCTGATGCACTCGAGTGAACATTCGATGATTCGGCTGTCACCTCGTTTGCTATTTATCTCCATACAACCGAAGAGCAGCACGTTGATTCCGTTGGCTACGCCTTAAATCAAGTGAATATCCACCAACTCGGCGTTTGTATTACTATTTATGTTCATTGCACGCTGTCCATGTCTGAAATGAGGAAATCACTTGTGCTGACCTTTCGAACGCGTACAGCGTCACCTATCGCTTTCCGCCCGTGCTTTCCTATGTAATTATGGCTCCTCACGATATTCTCTACCTCCCCTCTAAGTTTGTACCCGGGTACCGGACACCCTGTATATATATATGCCATGCTCCAAAAGACATGTTACACTCGACTTATATCGACTTAAAAAGAAACCCATTAAGGTGAATCAACAAATATGTGAGATTGATTCTAACACAGAAACCACAAAGGCAGTTACTCGATTGAGAACAGGCCACTTCGGTGGCATGAAAATAAATGTAGGCAATATAAGAACATACGTAAATTGTAGAAATTGTTCTAAGAACTTCCTCCAAGCCATATTTTCAATTGTCCAGCAATGCATCGGAGAAAGCAATAGAGAATAGCTTAGAGAATACCCATTTGATAGTGATTTCTACACGGAGAATATAGTGAAGCTGGCTAAGACCGTCATTTGCAATCACGAACTCATTTGACTTCCTGGACACACACACACACACATATATATATATATATTACTGAACTGATGTTTGATTTTTTTCTTTTGAAGCTAGACAGACTAAAACTTTTACCAAATCGAAACGTATGGCCTTTTTTTAAAAAGAAACTTTCAAGTGATTTGTTCGAAAAATAAAATGATTCACATACCACAAACATTAGACAGAATAATTCTAATTTCTTCAAAAATTACTCTTGGTTCCCTTTCTTTATTTTCTAACGTTTGTTAACTTTTGAAATTTGTTTAGTTTTGTATTGAAACACACATGCGCTTTTACAAAACAAACAAAGTTTTTAAAAATTATGACTATTAATTTGAAAATATATTTTTGGATGTGACCGAAATTAATGAAAGGTGACGCTTATATAATTTTGTTTTAAGAGAATTTTAACAAGCTCCAATAGTTCCAAAAATATTGTTCAAGAAATGTGAATAACGTATCAATAATGTTTGAAGAAACTATCTTGCGTATTAAAGGAATTATATAAAATAAGCTATATAAAATATGCTTAAATTAAAAAACAAACAAATAAGACAAAATGTATTTTTGGACTAAAAATGGAAATTTCTAGATAAAATCACGGATGAAAAATCGGATACATGTATTACTAAAAGATCTAGTAACAATGCATTTGAAATTTATATTTCCTTGAATACTGCACTCCTAAATGTTAATAAATGTTCTAAATCTGCAGAGTAAATATTTATTTCATTTGAAATAGATCAGGCAATGGAATTGGTTGTATGCGGGTCAGCATTATCATTTATTACAGGGAAACGATATGTATTGAAAAATAAAAAGAAATACTTCTATAAAGATTTACGTCTACGTCGTTTATAGTGAATCTCTGATATTTTTATGTACAAAAATATGAATTTTAAAGCGAATGGTTACGGTTGTTTTTACTTGCTACTTTTGGTTTCTTTTGCAACATTTACTTCTTATAAAAATTATCAAAATATAATATTTCATCCTTGTTTTTCCATACTTTTTGGTGTTTTACACATCACTCGTATAAGTAAGAGAGGACTCAATACGATTCAATTGACAAAAATCAGTCAAAAAATCAAATCTAATTTTTTAGCCTAAATTTTATTTTTTATATACGTTTCTACAAACTCAGAAAAATTGAAAGCTTTAAGTTTAAAAACCCAAAATTGTAATAAATTTTACATTTGTTTTTATTCATAGCCCAATGGCAAATCAAAACTTTTAACTGACTTACCTTAGAAAGATAAAATAATTAGTTAGTCTTCACATTTAAAATGCTAAAACTTTTTTCTATTCTGCCTAATACTTGGAATTTTTTCACTTGTGGCTAATAGTACATGGAATAAAAATTGGTATGCATTTTTCAATCAAAAAAATACTTATTTTTTCAAAAAAATAATTGAATTTAGAATTTACGCATTTTTTAAGGAGTTTTCAATAAGCATTCAGAAAAAGAAGTATTGTACCAATACCAATCATGCTATCACAAAACCCATACCAACATTGTTTGACGTACTTGTAAATCAAATTTCATATATGTACGTCAATTTTTGTAGGGGAAGAGTAGCATTTTATAAAATCACTTAATAAGTTTCAAGTTTTTCCTTAAAAAAATTTAATGGTTAGCTTTTTTTGAAATTTTGAGCACAAAATCTGTTTTACATCATACATGCACATAAGCAGCAACCAAAAAAAAATTACAAAAATCTTTAAATTAAAAAGTTTTGTGTAAATCGCCCCATGTCTCCCTTAAACCTTGAACTAAAAATTGTCTCTTTTATTAGTGCTTTAATTTCAATAATTCAACAACATACTAATCCAGACTTTATTTAGATCTGATCTTTTTAAAATTATTCTAATTACTGTGCTTTTTAAGGTACTTAGTCTAAACAGTGTGCATGGTGATTCACAAAGAAGTATACCCTTTCCAGATGATGTAAAATGGTAACATTCAAAGACATGCATCACCTCACGGAACTGTAAGGTACACCAGCGTTTCTCAAACTGTGGAGCGCTCCCCCTTGGGGGCGCGAGCATATTGAAAAGTCAAAAACAAAAGATTTTAAAAAAGTTATTAATTTACTAAAAGGAAACAAATATAAAACATATTCTGACATAATGAAAAATAAAATAAACATTTACACTGATATATTACACTTATAAATGTATTAGTGCTATACGATGTATTTTATAATTAATTTAACAATACAAAGTTAAGAACAAGTTTAATAATTACCAGTGACCCCATGGGATTGTCATATATAAAATTATATACAAAAATTAACACCATGATAATTTGTGTGGTTTATAATTAATCAATTAATTGCCGATTAAAAGTTACTCGATTCGTTTCCAATGCTTCCATGTAGGCGCGTGTATGAGATGTATTAGGGGAGGAGGAAGAATGAAGAAGCAAAAAATATTCTGAAATAAGTAAATTCTCCGCAAACATTGTCAAGGTCCTTTTTTGTATTCCAAAGCCTTCGGAATAATTCTATGGATAGCTGTGCAGAGAAAAGATCGTACTTCGGAAAGGCGTAGATATGCGTCCGGGGAAATTAACGCTTTGGCTGAGTGAGACGTTTATATACGCTGGTGGTACTTAAGAGGTTAAGGTTGTATCGGTCGAGGTACAGTTTTATTGAATTTAATACATTGATATTGTAAGAGGGGTGCGCGAGGAAAATCCAGATTGAAAATTCGGTCGCGAATATTGAAACTTTTAGAGGCACTGATGTACACTTAAAGTTCGTGTCTCGTCTCTGACGTACGTGTAGTAGGCAATATCATGCACGTTATGTGACTAGACAGTCAAAACGGTGGCGTTATTAGTGGAAAAAGAATTTTTGTGTTTTTTAATTTATCATAATGTCACGGAAGCTACTTTTTTGGAAATGAAAGCTTCTTAGTTGATGCCAAAGTTGCAGGGTGGACGTCATTGAAAACTTCATTCTCAAGTTCTAAGGAACACCATCGTAGGTTGGCCAACGTGCGAGATAACCTCGATGAACCTCTCTATCACTGATGGATTTAATGAGCCACGGACTACAACATACCAGTTGCCAAATGGCAATCCAAAAATCCTGACTGAACACTTTGTGATTCCTTCCTGTGAGGTACGTAAAAGTCAAGATCCCTCCCTTTCTTGCTGATCTAGTGGAGCTGGAACAGCGTATCACACTATTCTTGATGAATTTACACTCTGTGCAGCAAAGGCTCCACAGAACCGATATCGATGGACTTGATTCAGGTAACTTAACACGCATTTGGGCGGAAGTGGATTACCGGTTCCATGTGAGTCGAATGGCTAAGGGTCCATACATAAAACATCAAGACAGTCTCTAATCAAACATCAAATAATACCATATAATTCTGTTACAAGTAGCATATAACATCTTATATTGTTCTTGATTTGTAGTGCGTTAAAATTATTCACTTCATTAGGAATCACTTTGTAATTTTTATTAGATGTCAGTATGTAATACCTGTGGTTATTTGTGTGTATTGTTGCAGGACCAAAGTGTAATTCACCAATGTTTGACTTCAAATTTAATGTCTTTGCAACCTACGAATTAGAAAAGTTGTCATTCTCACAAGCTCTTTGTGGTATTTTGGTTCAGAGCTGGCTGAAGTCCCGATTCTATAAAACCCCATGTCAAATCGTGTGGACTCAAGTTCTAGGGATAAACAACAATTCACCGTGTAGAGGGCTAGTGCACGTTAAATCTATTCAGATTCAGAATCCTCTTTTTCCCGTGGTGTAGAAACTTGGTGGGGGCCAGCTCAAGTGCCCTCCTCATCATTTAAACAAGGATCAAAATTACGAAGTCAGTCACCAATTATAGCTTCAAAGGGTGACATTTAAGAGAGGCTAATTAATTAATCAACTTCCAAATACCGTCAGGTAAGCTAATAAAACTGCTAAACATTAAATGGAATTAAAATCCAAGTTAGCGTTAAATAAACGTTAGAAGAATTAGATACGGCTGCCATTTGCCATTTGCCATTTTACAGAAGGAATTTTGCTCGTTTCCACCCCAATTTCGAAGGAGAACCCCTGGGGTTGGACAGGGATTTCTCACCTCGCTTTTTCTTCCGTCAACCTCATGAGAAGACTTGTGACTCGACGACTATTTACAGAACTCCCATGCCGCAAAGGCACTATACATTTACAAGCATCCATGCATTCTCCGGGATATGATCCCAGGTCCTACGGCACTAAAGATAATACCGGGTAGGCAGGTCGAGAACTCATGGCAGTAAATATCGAGTCTCGGGTTTGAAACCTGGTGCCACTAAAGACCCGAAGTGTAGAGGAACTAATGCACGTTTTATTTATCAAGTCTAAAAGTCCACCTGTTGAAGTAGTGTGCTGGTTTGGAAGGGAGTGACATCTCACAGGTGTTTTCCTTCACTTGACTGTGGTTTAAAATTACGAGGTCCGCCACCAGCAGACTTCATGTACCTTCAGAATGCGACGTAAATTAAAAATTAAATCTTATCAAAATCACTATGAATTTTTTAATTCTTTGTAAATTATTTCCTGAATAATTTTCTGCAATATTATTAACGTTACTTAAGTAAGTCAAGCTATTCAAAACTCACACTCTTCTTTGTAAAAAAAAATCAATGTTTTTTGTATTTTTTTGAATGTGTTTATTTATTGGTTACAAATGATTTATTTTAAACTATTAAAGAATTACAATATTTGATTAATAAATATTTTCCGATTGTAAAGAGTTTTTTTTGTCATAAAATCAAAACACGGTATCTTAAATTATTTTTATATTTAACAATTAAGACGATTCAAACATTAAGAAAAAGTTTGATGACTAAGCCTTAGAGGTAAAATTTATCTTTTGCTGCATATTTAGATTTTTTCCCTTTGTCTTTAGGTTTAAACCCGCTGAAAAAAAAAGTAACACCTCCGCAGTTTGCTGATAGTTTTCTCTTGGGTTATTAAAAACAGTAATTCTGATTATTCAATCAATTATTCCGTCTTGATTCTTTTTCCTTCAGGAATATTTCCAACTTAATTCGATTATGAAAGATAAGAAAACTAGATTATTTAATGATTAAGGTCTCTAGGTTGTAATTTTTTAAATCGATTTACACAACATTGTTAAAAATAAGAAGTAATAATTCGAAACTAATTTTTTGGGAATTAATTCTGATTTTGTCTTAAATTATTTGGAATAATATTGTTAATCAAATCTGAGAGTGAAAAGAATGTGCCTTAAAAAATTAAAGCAATTTTTTTTTGTGCAAATATATTTAAAATATTTAACTTTGCTTAGTTGGAAAGGAAATATACAATATGTATTCCACGGAAAGTTAATAATGTTTGGATGTCCCAGGATAGAAAGAAAAACTATTATTTATATCAAGATGTCGATAGTTCTTTGATGTTCCCCTAAAAGCATTCTGTAGCCGTGGTAGAGTAGTGGTTATGGTTACGAAATCGAAGCTTTGAGTCCTGGTACTATTGAAGACAAGTGAGGTAGTTTGGAGTGGGAGTGCTAGCTCAGGGGTCGTCGTTGTGACTTGACCGAGGCTCAAAGTTACGCAATCCATCACCAATTGATCTGTTGTGCAACTGTTGTTAGTGCCCCTTGATCGACGGCATCAGCTAGATGTTCACAAAATTCATCGTGACAAGGGTCTATATCTTACGTCTGTCGTTAGCCGCAGCTTTGAGCACCATGCAGTTGACAATATGATTTGACTCGATTCCACCCTAATTTTGAGGGAGGGCACCCTGGTGTGTAGAGATAGAGGGCCTCCTACTTCTTTTCGCCAATCACTTGAAAAGGAGTAGTGGCTCGACGAATATTGAGCCTCGTAGGCATTATACATTTACCAAACATCCGTACCTCCTCCAGGATTCGAACCCAGGCCCTGCGGCACAGCAGTCAGCGTCACTAACCCCCATACCCTCTGGGCGGCATGCCAACCACCCTAGTGTTGCTTTGTAGTGTGCGACGTTAACATAATATTTACTCTAAAAATATCATGAAAAATAAAATTTCCGAGAATACAATGCTTCTAATTTTATTCATTTTACATAGCATCATAAAAAAAATCTTCTTGGTAAATATCATTGTGTAATGAAATGAAATTTATCAATAATTTAATTTTAACTCACTTAAATGTTGGACATTGTTTTTGGGTGTGCATTTTCCAATTCATCGAAAAAGTGGTAGAAAAAAATGTCTCGATTATGTTGTAGTATATATAAACGCTTATACAAAAAAAATTTATGGTGACTAGCGATATCTTGATAGTTAATAATTAAAATAATAGAAAAATACGAGACTATTATATGTTCGAAGAATAGTTTCAGAAAACTCACCGTAGCAACTGTAGCTTTATTGAGGATTCTCCTTATCTTGGGAATTATCCAAATGAAATGCATCTCAGAGATTAAATGGGAAAGACTCAGGAGGGCTCCAATGCCTTTGCCTCAGCATACTGAATTTTTAAATGAATACGAAAATTTGGGTCACAAAAGCAAGGTGACAAATCAAAAGCCCAATGTATCATATTGCATAACACATCATGATGCGTACTAGCCTAGAAAGGCAACTACCAAATTAAGGTTATTAGAGTTAAAAAAATGAAAAGTTTTTTTTAAAGCAGCAATAATTCTTAATTGAAAAATACATTATACATAATTAAATATTAATTAATTTGTATCTCTTACATATTTGAAGCTTTGGCGTCAAATTTATATTGTATGCAATTGATACAATCTAGATTTAATTTCAAATACGGTAGAAAAATAATCTAGAATCATTCACATTTTTGAACAGTATTTTTTTTAAAAAAACAATAAACATTATAAATCAGTATGACATTTTTGTTTCTTTAAATAAGCATATCTGCAGGTACTTTCAGATTTCAAAATTTTTGGAGCTATTTTTCTTATCCGGCGATAAAAATCTACTTTTACGAATTTTTTTATAAAGAATATTTAAAATAGTTTAAATAATTTATATCGTATATTATTCTATGTTGTATTTATTTTTGTAATAACCGCCACCAATGTCATTCCTTAAATTATGATTGCGATTCAATGGAAACTTGGCGAATTTTTGGCAATAGCGCCAAGATGGTGACTTGGCAACCATGTTAGTGACTTGGGCAACCATGTTGGTGACTATGGCAGCCATTTTAAGAAATTCACGACCCAATAGATTTTCTGGAAATTAGTGGAGAAATCTACTAATATCACTATCTATGATGTAAGCGGATTTTTCTCGAAAGATGTGTGAGGTCTGTAAATAGAGAATCGCTCGCCGAAACTGGTTCAGTCTCGTTTTGTTCATTGAAATGTTAGTATTGTTTTGACTCTAGTGATTAGTTGGCTCTGATTTGACCACGAAGAGTTGACCAACGATTAGTGTTTACTTAGGTTGTCGCATAGGACGAACGAGTTCTTGTAAATAACCTTTGAACATGTATTTTAGACGCTGATAGTTGCGTCTGAGTGCCGTAGATGATGTGAAGACTTTCTGAGATTTACTCAGTGAATTAGAGTTCTGTACCATATACTTCAAGGATTGTTTTTTGACAGATAATTTCAATCGCACACACTCTCGAAGAGCTGTCTTGTTCCTTGAGACTAATACAGCGTTTCTCAAACTGTGGGGGGCGTGATAACTCGACGAGGGGGGCACGAGCATATTGAAAAGTCGAAAACTAAAGATTATTTAAGAAAATTACTAATTTACTGAAATAAATAAAATACATTTTGACATAATAAATAAGACACATTTACACTGGTATAATAAAGAAAAGGCACTGATATAATAATGTGGAGTACTGATATAATAAATGTACCAGTACTGCACAATGTATTTTTTAATCATACTGAGTTAAGAACAAGTTGACCCCATGATCTTATCATATACAAAATTATTGCCTTCAGAATAATTTTATGAAAAGCAGTGCACAGAAAAGATCGTACTTCCTAAAGGCGTATATATACGTCCAGTGAAATAACGCTTTGGCTGAGAGAGACGTTTATATACGCCTTAACAGGTTTAAGTCGTATTGTAGCTTTAGCATCAAAGTATAGTAATATTGAATTCATTGTTATTGCATGGAGGGGGGCGCGACGAAAATGATGAATGAATATTGGGTCGTCGCAAATATTGAACGTTTGAGTAGCACTGGACTAATAGTATAAAATCCTCGAACCCCGACCTACGTAACAGTATTAAACAATGACATATAGTAGCCCTAGAATTTGGTTGAAGGAAAACGCTCTTGAGTACCTCTACAAACTTCTCATGATTATGAAAGAAATTCTAAATTGATGCTATTTTGTCGTATGTACATTTGACGATAATAATTATTATTAAAATAATAAATATTAGTATTATATAAAATATGTTATTTCTCATGCAATTACTTTTAAGTCCTTCTGTGAAATTAGTTACGGAAAATAACTTAATAAAGACTAATTAAACTTCTTACTTTGGGGGAGCTTATTATTACTATGAATTATCGTTATTTTATATCCTTATTTTGTGTGTCCTGTCCTATAATAGCAAACAATATATTATTCCAACAAAATGGGAATAATATTTGATGCATGGATTTGAGTGAGTTCCTATAATCTAAGTAATTAAGTTTAAATTTAAATTTAAATTCTGAAAAAGTTTTTAAATCGTATTGTGTGGATTTCCACGTTAAAGAGAAACAAATATCCACAACTTTGCTAATACCTTTCAACGTCTTTACATGTAGAAAAAGAACGAACTTTTAGAGATCAAAGTCCTGAACTATCTAACTAGTTAGTTACTTCAGAGAGTTAACCAGTTTTCAAGTTTGAAAGTTATCTTCTCAATTTCTCTACTTGAAGTCACTAACGAACATTAAATATTTCATTTTAATATGTAAACATGCATCGAAATGTTTTTTCAGCTTAAAGATGCATCAACACAAAGCCAATTTGATCTCAAATTTTAGAGGGCTGCGGTAGCTCAGTGGTCAATGACAGGTCAGTGGCAGGCATGTCATGAGTTCGAGCCCAGTATCATTTAAAACCCGCAGTGTAGGGCAGCGATGCACGTTAAATCTGTCGAGAGCTGAAGCGTCCTCCCATTTGTGTGGTGTGGTGTGGTAATTAGGAGAGGAGGGTGCCAGCTCAGGTGTCGTTCACGTCACTTGACAATGGTTCAAAATGACGTGGTACGTCAACATAAAATGCACAATTTTGTTGGAAATAAAATAAGATTCTTCTTCAGTGTTGTTTTAGATTTTGTAAATGTTTTTATTCTCTTCTACAGAGTATATTTCAGAAAAATTATATCATGCCAATATTTAGCATCTGATGAGAGCTTGATTTAAAAATTAATTCAAGCGTCAAAATTTGGTAGCGACAACCGCTTACAGATGGTGTCCCCTTAAAATAACTCTCACTCTTGAGGAACTTGCCGTATCTGCGAAGGCTTAGTTGCCTATATGTAGACCATGAGAGAAAAATATTTCCTTCAGTGGATTTATCTCTCTTTTCTGAAGTTGTTTATGTAATATCTGAAACATAAATAATATTTCTTAATAATTTTTAACAACAACTTGCTCATTGATGATGAGGAGCATATTTTTAAAAACATTTCTTCTAGATTACCTTTCTTCAGAGGAACTCATCCTCATACAAGTTGACACCATTACATTAATTATAAAATTTCCGAAAATCATACGCTTATATACAAGGAAATATATGATAATTTATTATGAACTAAAATTTGTTTCAATTACTTCATTATTAAAAAATGTTTTGTAATACCACACAAATAATAATAAACTTAAGAAGAATATCAAATTGGCAGTATTTTTAAGTGTTGGAGAGTAAAATCATATTTTTTTGACAATTCGAGACTTTTACATTTTTAAATTTTATAAATTTTAACCTTTCTAAAAATACCGTACTTTAACCTCCAGGATAACTAGAAGCCCTTAAAACCTATTTTTAAATAATCGTTGAAACTGGGCCACACCCATTTGAATGGCGAAAAATGTAAGCAAAGTACTTCTCGTTTTTGCTTAAAAACTGAAAGTCTGATGTAAGCCAAAACATGTATCTTTTATTGTAAATTGAGCCTTTTATTTTTTATTTCCAAGTCAATTAGAAGTCTCTCACTATATACATTAAAATCAATTTATCTCAAAATGTAAATTTTGATGTTCGATGTACCATTTCTGAGAAACTACTGTTCATTGGTATGTAAATTTTTTATGATATTATAACGATGGCTAATATATACTGTAATGAGTTTTTTGTAAAAAATTCAAAAATTAATTTTTTACAAATTTTTAAGTGAAAAATGGGTCAAATTTCGCTATTTTTGATAAAATATTTCATAATTCATATTTGAGAAAAGGTACATCCGCAACTTCCCTTAAGCATATAATGCAAGATTTCTTTAACACTCGTATATCAGAATCAAATGATTCATTAAATATAAAATTCAATTATCATCAAATCAATTTTTCTACGAAAAATTCGAAGTTGAGAATTCTACGAACACACACACACGACCAATCATATAACGATAGAAATAGAAAAAAAAGCTGAAATGGTCTTCGAAGATCGTTTCACAGTTTTAAAAAAATAAATTTAAAAAAACTATTCCTCCTTCTTTTAACCTTTCAACTTTCCTTTTAAATGAAGAAACTCATCCAGGGACAAGCAAAAGTATTGACATGCGGGCACATTTCCACAACCAGAACTCTGCAGCGTCCTCTCCACTCTTTAAAAGGGGAGAATCTAAAAAGCAGAGCACAAAAACAAGCGAGTTTCTCGACAAAATTCTTCTCTAGTTCTATGAGTGGAAAATATTTTACTCCGCGAGAGAGACGGAATTTTTCTTCTTTTTTTTCCCCGTCCTCAGCGAGACGCCTTTCTGCCCCATGAGAACCGTCCTCACACAGTTCTACGAAACAGTATCTCGGGGATACTGGTAGTTCTGGAATGTCTCCGAACGAAACTTAAAGGGGGAAAAAATACACATGCACACACACACCTCCGCCCCGGTTTGCCATGGAAGAAAAGCAAAACGCCCGGGCGAGGAAGGAAGCAGCATTAATTAGTTTCATTTCTTATTCGCCGGGAGTTTTCCTCCCTCCTTAGCCCTCGTAAACAAGCAAGCCCTGGCATTAAGTTTCCCTCTACTAAACAAGCTTTTCCTCAATGCGTCTAGTTTCTACTCTCAAAAGGAGGACCATGCATTGATTGCATGCGTCTTTGCCATCTCGACCACCTGAGCTACCCCGGGCCTTGCTAATTCTATAAAAGCCGCTAGGTGCATTAAGAAATGGCCTTTAAGCAAATATTTTCTCTGCCACCAAATCATATAATTGATAGCTCTGAAACTACCAGAGCGGGTCCAGTTGTCCCAGCCGAGCTTTGGCGATGCTGCTGTATGTATATGCATTTAATTATGCGAAAAAGCCCAAGTAGAGCATCCAGGTGAGGGACTGCTAACAACACTGTTTTAATCAGCATTTTTATCTTGCCTTGGATGTGGTTTCTGTGTTGTTGTTATTATTATTTTTTTATCGTACAATCTACACACTTTCTTTTTAAGGAGCTCGAGGGATCTGTTGATGTTCTTTTTTTACTCCTGTTGCTAAAATTCTGTTATTAATTAGTATGAATCTAACCCTAAGGATGTGTATTGATTTGAGTTGATTTTGGGTTTGAGAAGTTTTAAGTGTGTGTGTAGGCTGGGGTTAATTTGGTTAATGGTAAATTGCAAAGTTGGAAAATTTTGTGGTTCTGAGAATTTTTATGTGCTTTTATGTTTGTTTGGTGGGTGTGGTAAAAAAAATATCTGATTATATTTATCGTTCAAAAAAGAACTAAGAAAATCACTTTAATTAAAGGAACTTTAATTTTCTGGATTAACTTTTAAAACTATGAATAAGTCATCCTGGGTTTCCAAGTTCAATTGAATTCTAAAAACAGTGCTTACATTTGCTTGATGAAATATTCTGTATTTAAGCCACTTACTAAAATATTAATTTAGAAGAAAACTCTCTCTCTCTCTCTCTACTCTAGCTTTAAATAGTAAATATAGTCCATAAAACATAGAAATAAAAGTAAATGCGCAATTTTACTTAGTTCTGCCCTGTGAAAGGTTATCCTGAGAATCTGATGAACTACTTTCGAATATATGAAGTAATTTTTTAAAGAATTCTATTAAGAAGCATAGATCCTAGATCCTAATAACGAATTTTAGTTGAAAACTGCTATTTAATTTATCAATAATAAGTACTCTTATATCCTATTAACGTATTATGTATATATATATATTCTTATTTTATAATACTACAGAAAATTTTGTAATTTTTTTTTCTTAAAAAAAAGTTATGATTTCCTTTTTTTTTCACATACTTAAATAGTAACAGATATTTTTTTTTAAAAAAATTATTTATTTATCATTGAAAAAGAAGAGCAAAGGAAATTTAAATTCAACTGATGTGCCCAGAAATAATAATCAAATTATTTTGTTCTTGTAAACAAATTTTAGATTTTGTGGATCACTAATTTTGACAGATATACTCTAAAAACTTCGCGAATTGGATCCTAAGTGCAATAGATTATAATGCTGTATTTTTAAATATATTTTATTGAAAATATATTAAAACAAGTAAAAACCTCAAAGGGGGGAATTATAAAAACAAATTTTTACGGAACTTAACTATTTGTTTGAATATATTTATTACTTGCGCATGCGCAAATAACGTAATATTTTTTTTACAATAAACTTCGTGAAAAACTTATATTTTAACTTTATACTACGTCAGATTAAAATTTATTATTAAATTATACTTAGAAAAAGTTTTAACTATTTTTTAATCCTAGCATTCGATAGTGACTTAGAAACCTTTAAAGGATCGAAAAGACATTAAGTGCTCTATGTCAGAGATTGTAGCTACCATCTACCAGTTAAATGTCCGAGGAATTCATGCGGTCAAATTGTTTATTAGATGTACTAGACTACTAAGGGAGGTATCTATTGATTAGAATTTCACTTGCAACAGGACTAGAGGGGTACTGAATTTGAACTTGGAATGTTACAAAGTTTCCGCCTAATCCTGTGGTAGTTCTGTAATAATAAGTCTAAATTCGATTTCATTAGAATATTATTTGGTATAAGAAAAAGTTCCCTCATTTTTGAACACATGCACTTTTATGAATTGTCGATCATTAGCAAGAATTAGAGTCCGAATGAAACCGGTTTAAACAGTTGAATGAGTATGCTATTGATAATTTATACACAATTTTTTTGCATTTTAATCAGTTTTCTTAAACTTGAGTGACATGGACGACACCTGAGCTGGCACCCCCTCTGCTAACTGACAACGGCCAGATTAAGTTAGATATGTATTTATTAAGGGCAATTATTCACAAGGTAGGGCTAGAAGGTAATAAAAAGTTATTAAATCATCGTCCAAAATAATGCGCTGAATTTCTTTGTCGTTCACATCGTCACTTCGTTCCTTCGTTTCTCTCGACTAAGTGTTCTCGTTTTGTTTCTTATAGTTTCCCGCGTTCTATGTCTCTATTGGTCCATGATTCCCGCGTTATCCTAGAACCATCTTATCCGCTAGGTCGCGTTCTCTTGGCATTACGTCAACTGGGAATCTTGGGAGGATATGACAACATGTAACTCCATTCCTACAATTGTAACTTGTTTGAGTTTCAAAATTGGAATAACAAAATCGAGGAAAAAGAACTTGTGTAACGTTTTCGCTTGGGTGATTTTTCTTTAAGAGATGAACTCAGATCAGGAAGCCATCAAATGTCAGCGACGAAGTGCTACACAAAATGATCAGGATAAATCCCACTTTATCTTTCATAGAAAAGGGTTCCAAGCCTGGAATTCATCAGACTACTGCTTTTGATCACAATAAAAGGCTTGGTTCTATGCCCAAACTATCTGTTTGGGTTAAACACAAATTAAGAGAAAAAACTCAATGGACTGAATTTCAATATATTCTTGAAATCTTGTTCGTCACAAAACGGAACTGTTTCTGGATCCCATAGGGACAAGAAATGAAAAGTGGATAGTGTATAAACATAAGGTTAGAAAAGAAAAGCATATATTTACTAATTGAGACACCACTACCCACACCCGTTGTTGGTGCTGCTGTTGTTTCTAATGCCACCTGTCTGACGTATTCAGATCGAGGCCCACGAAATTTATCGTGGTAAGGGGCTAGAAGTACGCTTGTCGTTGGCCTGGACCTTGAGCGCCATACAGGTGACAGTATGAATTAGCTCGGCAAAATTCCCCAAAGAGACGATAGATGGCGACACCACCTGTCTCCACTACCACATTTTTGGCATGGAACTGAAGGGGAGGGAAATATTCTCCAGTCCCCTGCACTCGTGATTCAGCCCACAAAACTTTCAGACCTCCTGATTTAATGAGCACGTACTCCATGTGTACTCGGAAGGTATTTGGTGGCATCGGTCATCGAACCCAGGCCTTCCGGTCTGGAGTCCGATGCTCTAACCACTAGGCTAACCACGATATAATCTACATCCAAAGCTGGCATGCATCAGAAGAAGGTTAAGTTGTATTGTCAGTAAGGCAGCAAGGGTATAGTGCATTATAAGCTGCTGAAAGAAAATGAAATGTTTATTCCTGTTCGCAACTTGATGTTTTGAATAAAGAATTCAACATAAATGTTCATGTTTCACCAATAGAAAAGGTATGAGTCTTCATCACAACAACGCTAGACCACATGTAGCAAGGAACACCACATGGAAATTGCAGAGATTGGTTAGGGAACTTTACCTCAGACAGCATATACACTTGATATTACATCATCTGTTTATCATCTGTTCAGGGTGCAATAAAACTTTCTTGATAGAAATGAATGTGTACATTATTCCAAATGACAGGGGAAAAATACTGTCTCCAAAACAGACAACTTCTTTTCCATGGGGTTAGATAATTTGCAAGAACGCTGGCAGACACTTGTAACTAACAAAGAATATTATATTTTAGATTAAATTTTAAATAAAAAGTGAAATATTTTTTTTTAGAAAAAGAACAACAGAACTTTTCCTTACTCACAATAATTTAGTATTATTAGTGGAAAGCATCAACAACTTTTGAAAAGTAGATTTATTGATTGAGAATAAAAGGCATGGAATGTTTTGTATGGCGGAATTAAGAAAATATATGGAAACGTGTGTGTGTGTTGTGTGTGTGTGTGTGTTTATATACAAAGACATTTAGGTTTAAAGACAGTACTTCAATTAAGTAATTAATAAAGTGATTAAACATTGCTAATTGTGTCTGAAATTTCAATTTGAAGCGGTAATACACGCTATAATACTTGCTTTTGTTTCAAAATATATAAAAATACTAGCGGCCCGACAGACGTTGTTCTGTACACACGTCTTAAATCCGAAAATTTAAACCTTTTTTGAATAAATTGTACCAATCTGGATGGTTTTGATGAAAATTTTTATAAAAAAAGTTATTACAATACGTGACGTCATCCCATGCACAGTTACCACAATTCGACCTATCGATTGCGTGTGAGTAAGTGTATACTTTGAACTAAGTTGAATATAATAGAAGCTATTCTGAATAGAGAAACTTAAACTTGTTTTAATTAAATGATAAAAAAGATAAAACTAAAGCTTTTTTCTCATAACAGGTATATTATTTTAATGAAAAATAAATAAATTTATTGTAATGCCATTAAATGCACAATATTTTTGGTTAATTTTTGAGGGGTATAAGCAAACAAATGTGATGGTTTTCCAACTCTCGGACGTGCAATACAATTGACCGTGCGAAAAACAAAATTTTCCGCTCTTTTTTTTTCTTGCCACGTATTAGCGGAATAAACAATACACAGGGATAAGACAATTACGCGTTTTAAGGTTTTTAATTAATACCTTTTTAACTAATAGATATATCGGACCGAATTCTGAATCAAAACCATTCTCAAATCCACTTGCCACACACAAAAAAATGTCATCAAAATCAGTCCAACCGCTTAGGGGAGTTCAGTCATATACTTAAAGCTTGACATCTTTGGGAAATGGAACGCGAAACGTTCCTCCATCCCATATCAGTCACATACACACGTACAGAAGATTTATAAAAATAAAGATATACACATTTATTGCGTTGATTGATTGATTGTTTGATCATTAACATCTTTGAAACTACACTAGGGCTATTTACAAAAGCTCTAAGGGTTAGAGTCACTTTAGAGGTTTAGAGTTATACTCCCCCCTTTGTGTGGATCCATCTTGCCACTCGGACTCAGTTAAGCAAACATAGTTTTTTTAGAGTAAGTAAGCTTTAACAGAGCTTGTTTAAGCAGGAATTACATGGAATCAGAGTACAAGGGCATGTAGACCATACAAAATAAAACAAAACATGACTTATTGGCAATGGAACTCGCAATTCTGACCTGTGGTCAAGAGACAAGGACAGCAATCGATCTGGCAACTCACTCTCCAAACGTCTATATATCTCATAACATAAGGATTGTGATCGAGGTAGCCTAGTAGTAAAGGTCACGGATTCGTGGTTTACGTGTCATGAGTTCGAGCCTAGTTCCACAGAAAGTCCGGCCACGGTAGCCGAGTGGTCAAGGTATCAGATCGTGGCTGGCCTTGTCACGAGTTCGAACCCAATACCACTGAAGATCCACCGTGTAGGGAAGCGATGCACGTTAAATCTGGCGAGAGCTCAAACGTCCTTCCGTTGGTGTGGTGTGGTACTTAGGAGAGGGGGTGTCAGCTCAGTTGTCGCCCACGTCACTTGACCATGGTTTAAAGTTACGTGATCCGTCGCCAAAAGCCCTCGTGTATCTTAACAGTGCGACGTTAATATTCACTCATTCCCTCAATCCGCTGAAAGCTCGCTGGGCAGAGGGGCCCGATGCACGTTAAGTATGTTGAGGCTCCAATGTCCTCCCGTTGTTGAGGTGGGGAAGATAGGAAAAGGGGCTACCATCTCAGGTATCATGCTCGTCATTTGACCATGGATTAAAGTTACGAAGTCTGTCACCATTAGCTCTCATGCAGCTTTATTTGTCGAAGTAAATATTACTCTCTCTCAATATGAGGGTTTTGAGCTTCGCTGAACTTAACGTGAATATCAGGTCCTTAGTGGTACTAGTACTCAAATTAACAACCCGACATAAGTGTCGCTGACTACTCGGCTACCATGGCAACTTTAAGACCCCATTAAACTTTTATTCTCTTGGACATAAGGAAAAAGTAAAGTTTTTCCGCTTGTTTCATAGTAGTATGTCTAAATTTTGATTATCGTTCGAAAACCTAATTTCAGACATTTTGAACAATTCTATTGGCTAGAAGCATTGTAAATATAACGAGAACGCATCAAAGTATACATAGAGGCCATATTACATTGTCTAGACAGGATTATTATCTTTCTATGTATTTAACACTTCTCTAGCTATACTTGATACATTGAATATTTTTGGAGTCCCTTATACTTTGGTGTTATATAATCGTTAAGCTCACGAGCTTGCTTAATTAAAGCTACCAGAAATAATTAGCGTACCTGCTTGTAACCAGAGCATTTTTCTCGGGGACTTTAGCTATGTATTAATTGATAGATCATATTTAACTACACCATGGATAATTTTATACTTGAATATAATGATATTGATACATATAATATAAGCAGGTCGTTTAGAAAGTAAATCTTGTCTCTCAAGGGATGAAAACACATCGCAATAAAACTGACGCTGGTTCAAAATATAGGAGAGGTCAAATACATCTGACGTTGACATTTGCGTACAAGTAGCTAAAATTATTGTTACGTAGTACGTAAATAAAATAGTTCATCAGCTGTAAATTTACTCTGACATTCAAGCACGTGAAACAGTATGAATTTTAAGAGCAAAAGGACACTCTTATGCAGAAGTTGATCATGAAATAACAGTGGTGTATGATTAACACTTTGAGCTACGCTCCAATCATTTAGAGATGATTTGCAGCGGCGTCTCCTTCTGCAAGTCGCAAACAACAAAGGACAGGAATAAAAATCCTTAACGACTGACGTGAATAAGGCTTTCTTTTGTCCCAATCATCAAAGTCTTAGCTATGGATCAGTGGGTTGGTAGATCAAGTAAACACACAAGGTATTGGCTGGAAAAATCAGTAATGTTCAGATATGGAAGCAGAGAAAAAAACAATTTTCTTCTCTAGAAAGGGGGTATGCAGCGGCCCCTACTTCTGCAAGTCGCAACCAGCGTAGGACTGGAATAAAAGCCCTTAATGACTGTCCCGAATAGAGATTCTTTTTGTCTTAATAGTCTAAGGTATGCACGGTGCACATCGGATCCAAAGATGGCCATTTCCAATTGCATTGCACTCAAGGTTATCATGGGTCTACTTCCTCTCCGTTGCCAACACCTCTTAGCTGAAGATTCAAAGAAGATCACCCACAATAGAGCGATTCTTAAAAGCAAAAAAAGACCATCAATGACGAACACAGGATACTTCGTACAGTCCCGATCTTGAACCTTCGTACATTCCGCAACCTGAAAAAATATCATGGGGGATATTTTGTCAATGATAGCCAGGTTATGCTACATTTTAGTTCAATGACAAGAGAGCGTATCCCCATTGTTAGAGTATTGAATGTGTACGGTTGCGTTCTGACAAACTTCTATAGCGAGTGGGTAATTATTTAAGAAAAACGTTTTGTACATGCGTCTGCATTATATTGTATTTCATGTCATGATAAAATATAATGACCAACAGTGTTCGAGTGTAACCTACTTTATTGATGTATTTGGGGGCTGTTACATCAAAGGTCTACGTAATATATCTGATCAAAATGTTGAAGATTATAGTGGAAATCGAGCTAGGCATTATTACAATAGAATACGCATCTAGATAAGCCACTTTAATGATTTAATTTAAATTTACGCCACTGTCTAAAGCAACATGAGGGTTATTGGTGACAGACTTTGTAACTTTGAGCCCCAGTCAAGTTACGGGAATGACACCTGAGCTGGCACCTTTCTTTCCTAACTACCACACTGCGCCAAAAAGATAACTTCGAACCTCAACAGATCTAACGTGCACCAGATCCTCTGCACGGCGGGTCTTCAGTGGCAACATTGGTCGAATCCGTGACTCGATAACGTCATCTACGAGCTCACGACAATGACCATTTAGTTACCCTGGCCTACTTTTCAGAGGATAGTGGATTCTCTCAAGGCAAACTATCAATATATTACAGCCTCATAATATTTATTTGCAGCTGGAAGGAAAACATAATGCATCACTAAGGTTTGTTCCTTCCCCTTTTGGGAAATATTCACGTTGGTTTCATTCAGTCTGTGTCTTCCTTTTGAGTCCTAGCTCACTGACGCTTGCCGTTCATCTAATTTCTATCTATCTATAAACGGGTTAGGATGTCACAAATATTTCTTTATATAAATGCGAAACATTTGGTCCCTATGTCATTAGTCCCGATCTAGCTTCCCAATACTTAACACAATAATGCAGGGCATTCATCAATATAGTCCTTATCCATGGATTCTTCAGAGGTATAGAGAGTACAGACTGAAGTGTCATTAGTCGAATTTTAAAAAGATGGGCATTCAAACAATCGTGTCCAGTCAACAGACGAAATAACACCGCGACTACAGGATTGGGGGAAATCTGGAAGTTTTTGAACTAGTGAGACACTATCAGATTCTTTACCTTAGCTTCATTTAATAGATAGGAGACAAATATCCTCTTAAACTCTAATTTAATTAAGAGTTTTGAAGAATTAAAATTCATATGTTTATTAGTGGTTTGTTGAATAGTCGTTCCATTCTTTGCCAGGAAATCCGCTCTTTCCTTTCCCTGATGCCACAATAAGCTAGGAATACCCTGCAAGACAATTGAGTACACTAGAATGTTGAGAATCCTTCTTCATTCATAAATGTGTTTTGAGTGGCAAAGGTTATTGCTGGAAATTGCCTGCAAAGTGGTTTTGCTATCAGCCAAAAACAGCCTGAGGTTGTAACGTGGGGGCCCTCCTCGGTGTTAGTAGTGTACCCTGGTTAAAGTTAAATCTGTAACAGCGTTGCCTCTCTTCCTCGTATTTGTTGATCACAAGTATCCATATGAAGAATTGAATTTAAAAAAGAAACGGATGAGAGACTCAAAAGCTGTAGAGTGAACAATTACAAACAAAGCTCCTCTACGATTAGATATTTCCCAGGAATCTTATTTATGATATAGCAAGTGACCGCGATAGTCTAGTGGTCATGGTCACAGACTCACTGCCGGCGTGTTATGAATTCAAGCCTAGTATCACTGGAAACCCATCTTGTAGAGTGGCTGATGGATGTCGAATATGTCAAGGCTCAGTGTTCTCCCACGGGTGTGGTGTGGAAATATGGAAAGAGGTTACTATCTCAGCTTAGATAAACCAAATTGGCTCGCGTCACAGGCTATCCAAATCCTTTCTACGAAACAGGTGAAACCACCTCTTATTCATTTCACTCCCCTCTTAAATATAGTCGGCACGGCTGGTGTTTTCCGTATTTTGTTCATTCCCAGAAAGTAAATCTTTCCATGTGAAGTGATTTTCATTTCGTGTTAAGAGGAAAAAAATGCAGGAAAATACACAATAGTTTGTCGGGACAGTTGTATTATTTTGTGTTATCCGATATTTTGTCTTAAGCGTTTTCGCATTAAACGTATTTCACTTGTACGTGTAAATATACTTTAATCAATAATTAAGATTATCAACGAAAAACAAGTAAACACACACTCACACACACACACAAAACACTTAGAAACAAATATATATACAAAAAATTTTTAAGTCAATTTCTACTCAGGTCAACAAAGAAAAATTTTATTTTAGTTACTTTTAAACAAATAATTTCAATTAATATAAATATGTATATACATATGAATCACAATATTAAGTGTCTCAATTAATTTTTAATCATTATCATTAAAGTATCGTATTGTCATCCAAAACAATCGTGTCTATAAAATTTCAGTTTAACTGAATGCTTTAAAACGTGAGAAAAAAAGTTTTGACCCAAAAATGAAGCCAACGTAAATGTATCTGTAATTCTTTAAATAATTAGTTTCAGACAATTAATTAATTATAATTCAACTATCGTATTGTCACCCCAAAAAATCCTATATAGAAAATTTCAGCTTAAATGAGCTCATTAAAATGAGTGAAAAAACCTTACAAAGTTTTGACACAAGTCCGCAAAATGGTCGCTAAATCACCAAAAATGATGCCAACGAGGCTGTATCTGTAATTTTTGGAATAATTAGTTCTAATCAATTCATTTTTCTTAATTATAGTCAAATTACCGTATTTTCATCCAAAATAATCGTGTATATAAAGTTTCCCCTCAATTGAGCGCTTTAAATTGTATTTTATTAACGATTGAAAATTTGAACAAGATATATACGTATAGGACAATTGTGAACTAATAATAGTAATTGAGAGAGAGAGAGAGAGAAAAAATCAACCGCATTTAGCTAATTGAATTAAAAGCATAAAATCACAAATATTTCACAGCTAATTGCCTCAAGCTGATTTCAAGGAAAATATTGACCCATCCCATATGGAAAAAGATAGAGAAGGCAAACACATGAAGAGGGGGATGTACCACTTCCCTGCTCCCTTGGCTGAAAAATTATTGAAAGAGTTTATACGTTGCTCTGGGTCCATCACGATAGGTATAAAGTATGCAAATCTGCTTCGGGAGAAGAAATTGGGCTGAAGATTTCCCTTCCTGTGTTGGACAGACGAAGCCAATGGGTGGAACTATGAAATTATCTATCGTGACGTCACGCAAATAGACGATCATCACGGGTTAAGAATCCTCTCCTTTCCTCTACCATTATCTTCTTTAGAAGTTCTTTTTTATCTTCTTTTTTCTGGACTATAGAAGGGTTTGATGGTTCTTTTTCTTGCTGTTTTTGGTTACATTTTGTTTTTGCTTTCGAAAAGTAGTACGCAGTAGAGATTTTTTTTAAAAAAATTCTGAAATGTGTTTTATAGTTAAAGGTTTATGAAGAGAGTAAATAGTCTTAGAAACCAGATTCTATTTTCTATGAGAAATTATTCTTTTCTACATTAATAGTATACGGGCATATATTGGAAAAAATAGGGTGCTCTATGGAATTGTTTAAGTTTTGGAATCTACTTATGATGGAGATCGTAAACAATATTTTTACATGGAAAACTTAGTGCGTAGCGAAATTTTTGGTGATTACAATTGAAAAATTTGAAAATGATAAGCTAAGTTTAATTTAAAGCACTATATACTTATTGACTGTTCAGTTTTTCTACTAAATAAATTATTGGAGTTTTATATCAGAGAAAATGTTATAAGATTTTTAAAAAAATATTCACTTTTATCTAATGTATCACCGTAACTTTCTAACTTTCGAAATATGAAGTTGGCTACATTTATTTAAGATAACCAAATTAAAATTTAGTAACTTAGTGATAAAAATGCTATAATTTATTATATACTTAGAATAGGAAAAAACATCCATGCATTCATTTATTTTACATTTTGCGTGAGAGAGGGAATATATTTACGTTTACACTGTTCAGCTACTCGAAAGCTTTTGGCAACGGTCCTCGTACTTTTGAACTATGGTCAAGTGATAAGGACGATACCTGAGCTGGAACACCTTTATCTAACTTCTACACCACACCAATGGATTATAAGATAAAATTTACATAATTCGAAATTTTAACATTATTAAATCAAACTTTTAAATTTATATATTGGATCCTCACATCCTGAATTGGAGTGCCAGTACTTGTCTCATCCTCATCGCTTGACCATGGTTCGAAATTACGCAGTACGTCACCAATAGTCTCGTGTTACTTCAGAGTCTTGTGTAACGTAAGTTAAAATCAAATTAAACGAATTCCGAGTCACAACAAGAAGAGTAAAAGTAAAACTTTGCAATATTGATTCGAGTTTCTTAAGTAAAAGAAAATCCATTTCTCATACTATCTAATATTTTTGTATTGAACTTAAACATACTATAGCGTAAAAGACGATGCAATCTTTTTTATCTTACTGTATTTTCATTTAATTAATATTAAAAACAAATGTTATAGTCTATGATATTGCCAAACATATTCATTCCAAATTCAAAAGTACCTTGCTTGTACTGAAAAATTATTATCATATATGTATATGTCAAAGGTTTTGGAATATTTATGTCAGAAAAACTCGAAAGAGATATATTTAGCAGCTTAAAAATAAAACTTATAAAGGAGATAGGGGAAATTTTTTTATAAGACCGGTTTTTGAAAAGAAACTTTTGACGATCCTGCTCAAGATAGTAAATAATCTGATAATAATTATTATTTTCAGTTAGAAATAGCAAAATACAGCACTGTTGGAAGAAATACCCTTTATTTGGTTCCCTACTTTCTGATGACTTATCTTTCATATTGAATAAACTATGATTCTCTTCTATAGATTGGGGTGGGGGTGTGCTAGAAAAGTTTTTAAATTTTTAACTCCCTTTAAATCGGAGACGCGTCTTAAATTTTCTTCCATCCCATCCCAAGGATTTGGTATTTCGTCAAAGAAAACTTCTCCCTCTGAAGCTCAAACTAACAAGCGATGGATAAAATAATATTTTCAACCGATTTTCTTTCCTTCTTTTTCTTTTGCTATTAAGAAAAGAATATGAAATAGGAATGAGGAAAATAAGGTAAAAAAAAATCCTCCCCCCTTCGAAATAACGACTAAAACCTCCACAAGACAGATTCCGGCGACAAAATAATAATAAAAAAAAAAAAAACTGGAAATAAAAAAAAATCAATCCTTCGTACAAAAATTCAGTCCCTGAAAGAAAACTATATTAAGCAAATAAAGTAAAAAAAGAACCAACCCACCAGTGGTACCCTGAAAGACTCGAATATTTTTTTTCTCTCTCTACATCTCTCTCCTGCTTAAAAAATAAAATAAAATAAAAACCTAACCCTCATTTTTGAAGACAAATATTTTGGAGAGCCGTATTTCAATTATCACCGAGTTTTCTGGCTAGGCCTTGTGTGAAGTATATTGAAGTAGCTGGACTCCTGTGTTCCTCTCCACCTTCACTTCACTTCACTTGAAAAAGAAGGGACAGAAAGAAGGCAGGAACACATACGTGCACACATCTCAGACGACAAAAACCCTTCGCTCTGGGTCGAATTAGGACGCTGCAAACCTTCCAATCTCAGAGGCTTCGAATAGGTCTGGAGAGGGAATTAGAAGGAATCGATTTCGGAACATACTCTCTAGAAAGACCCCCTCTCCCCTAACCTTCTTTCAGCCTCTCATACAAACATTTTATATTGCCAGGTGAGGCTACTTTTTTCTTCATCTCTCTTGTTCTATTAAGAGGGCTGCTGTTCAGAATTATTTGGTCTCCACCCCGTATGGTAAGAAAGGACATGAAGAAAAAAGAATTGAGTAGGGGTAGGAATTAGTCTTCTCCTATTTCGTATCAAGTTTTGAAATGAAATTTGAAATGTATTTTCTGTAGTTGATATAGTATTAAAAATGCTTCAATTTCTAAACTTTTTCCTTTCTTAAGTAAATGTACGGTTGAGATGAAATAAAATTAAACTGGGAAGGGGGAATGCATTGTAAACTCTTAAGTGTTGAACTTAAATATCTTAACGTGAGAACATTTAAAGATTTTCATGAAATAGCACTTAGGTATCAAAGAAGTTTAACATTTAAACCTCTTAACGCACTAACATGTAGTTTTAATATTATGAAGATATAGTATTTTTACAACATCTCTGACAATAAAGTTCGGTGAATAGTCCTGTAACATTAACGTAGATGAAATATTAACGAAAGTTACCTTATTGTCTCGAAATAGTCACCTCCCATAACTATGTACCACTGAGATCTGCTATACATGTCCTGAAAACTTTGCAAGAACTCTTCTTTTGGGATGGAGTTCAAAAGCCTCGTAATGTTTCGTTGGATGTTAGGAATATCGTCAATATTGATAACACGTTTTTCTCATCCCTAAGTTTTGGGTAACGATTTGGTGTACAGATTCACGGTTAATCTGTAGTTCATCAGCTATCATGCACACAGTTAATTGATCATCTTTAGAGACAAATTTCTTCACTTACTTAATGTTTTCTTCACTAACGGAGGTCGCCAGTCTTCCTAACGGGCAAACCACTCATACAAGCACTTCGTGGACAGTACTTGATCTTCATAAACATGTACCAGCATCGTATAAGTCTCTTTTGGTGTCTTGTCTAGCTAAAACAAAGCTTTAAATTGATGTTTTGTTTATTCGTTTTCCTGTTTTCAGTTAAGAACCGACGTATTTAACAAGCATTTTGTAAAAAAAAGTCTTACATGGAACACAAATGAGTCTCAACCGACAAACAATGGGGGCAGATAACCAACACCTGCCACTACGCATGTGCACCTTTTTGTTTCGCCAGTGTTACCAGATAGGCCATTCTGACTTCATTCACCGAACTTTATTGTGTCAGATGTCGTACATCTCCTGAAATAAACCAAATAAAGCTGTCTATAGGTTAAGAAGATTTTTAAATGCAGTTTCCTTTCTAGGATGACAAAGGCTTTAATTTACAAAATGCTAGTCAGACCTGCCTTAACATATACATCTGAAACTTGGACAGAAACAAAACTGGAGGAAAACACATTCATAATTTTTGAAAGGAAGATTCTACGGATATAAATGAAATCTTGGTGATATAAATGAAAACGGTAACTGGTGAAGGAGATTAAATTTCGAACCATACAAGGTTATACAAACAGGCTGACATTTTTAAATGCATTAAGGTAAATAGAATTGACTGGATGACCCATGTGTGTATGTGTGTGTGTGTGTGTGTGACCTGAATGCAGGATAACTACCCAATAAAAAAAGATATTGCTTTTTAGACCAACTGGAACCAGAAGGGGTTGGAGATCGCGGTTGAGATGAGTTGATTCGGTAGAATCTGATTTTCTCGCGATTAATGAAAGGAACTGAAGATCAAAAATCAATCAGTAGTCGTTATGAAGAAATCTTCAGAGGAAGGCCCTGGATCTCAAGTAGTGTTGAGTCATTTATGATGATGATGTGAGTATATTTTTCAATAGGATGGCATCATTAGAACAGCAATTATAATAAGTATTGAAGTAATTAATGTTTTAAGTTCTCAAGTGTTTTGAAGTATTTGTAATGATGGCATAGGAAAAAGGGAAGGAGATCTCCTGGCGAAAGTTTTCTTCTGATAAATACGACGCGCTATTAAATATAGTAAAATATTCTATTAAGTAACATTACTTCTTCCTTGATCATTTTTGTTTGAATTGTATTAAATACCGTATGCAATTCGAAATTATATTTTAAAATATCACTGAAAGGGATATGAATGAGAAATACTAAAATAGGTGTATTATGTTAGTTTTTTTCTATTTTATATAAAGGTTAAAAACTGAAACAATATTGTCCCATTTTGCAATTTTATTAAACATGTTCACTTATTTTAAAATTTTAAAGTAGCAAGCAATTTAGATGGTATAGGAAATAAAATTTTGGTAATATAGCAATTAGAATTTTCACTTTAAGGTATTAGCACTGGTGTTCAAAATAAAGCGAATTTTTAGATTTTGCTGATTATCTTTAGAACTGGGCACAGCTTAACAAAATTTGGTATGTACGTACGTATATATAGGGCTGATATAATGCCAAAAAAATAATAATCATTCAACAGTTAAAATATGCGTGCATGATCACGCGTAACATTCATTGAAGTCAGAATGCGTAAAACTGCAGTTTTAGAATATATAACAAAACAAATTGATTAATAGAGTGTGCACAGTCCCCTCTTTTAGATAAACAGGCCTCACACCGTGATTTTATACGATCTTTTATTGAATAGATAAATCGAAATACAATAAGCATGTTGAAACATTTTTCCATTAAAAAAATAATCAAATTGGGGGCACTATTCTTTTACATTACGTAAAAACAACTTCAATACATAAGGAATCTTTTTGGTAACAGACAAAATGATTCCAAATAAATTTAATTACATATTAAATTTAAAAATTTAATTTGCTTTTATTTAATTAACGAAATCGTATTATTATTACCGCATTTACTCGAATCTTAGCTGCACTGTTTTTCCAATGTTAACCCTACTGAAAATCGGATGCGACTTAGAATCGAAAGAAAAAATACCCGTTGGATGGGGAACTTAGATCAATTACGGGTTCGTGTGTATGTATTTAAAAATTATAATACTGGTAAAGTAATTAGTTTATTCACTTTTTATTAGTTCTCATTTTAAATTTATTTTATTTTCAGGAAATTGGATATTTATAAACCGTTTTACACACACACACTATTTTTTATTTTTCATTAAAATGTTCTTTAGAATTCGGGGTGTGACTTAGATTCAAATAAAAACGATGTATTTTTACTAATGTTTTACAGAATTTATATTGAACAAAGAGGACATATTTTACATACTATTCCCCCACCCCAATACAATGTTTAGGATGTATGTGTTATTATTTATTGGAAATAAGATGGATTTTATCCAAAAATTGACTATTCATTTAAAGAGAATAAACTGTTAATTAGAATTATTCAAATATCATAAATGTTCCTAGCCAAGAATTGCGTTCATAAATAAGTTTTCTATGTATATAATGTGATTAGTTAAACATTTCATTTTTTTAAATAAGATATTACTATTAACTATGTTGAAACATTTGATTAAAAAAATTAAGGTATCCGACTATACCCTAATATCATGATTTTTTTCAAAAAAATCGACAATTTTTTATGATTTTATTTTATATAGACCATCTTATTAACTTTATAAAAATACCTTGTTTTTTATTTTCTATTCACTAGAACAAAAACTACAACTGTTTTCCTAAGAGACGATGCCATGACTTTAGATAAGATGTCAAACTTTAAAATGCTTTTTACTCGAAATGTATTTTTTTCGAAAAGTTCAAACGAGGACAGCGATTGCTCAAAAGGTTTTTAAAATAATTTGCTGAAATTTTGTGTGTGTACGTTCTGTATAACAGTAGAAGTGTTTTAACCTTCCGATTTATTAATCTGTTTTATTACAAAAGTTAGTTCTTTATGTGAATATAATCATTGTTTTTTTAAGCAATTTCATACAATAGCTAAGATAAAATACTCTGGTTTTTGTAATTAAAATATCTCTTATCCTGAAGGTCATTTTAAAAAAGGAATAGCAAAGTAATACATCAAAGTTGAAAAATGGAGAATTTGTTCATTTACTATTTGTACAGAGCGAGATCCGTTTATGCAATTTTTCACCCATTTATTTCCCCCCATTTTAATAATAATTATTTATTTTCTCTTCTTAATTTTAGCCTTTTTTTGCTTAAAATGTACTAAATAAATCTAAAAACCACACAAAAAATATCCATATTTCCATTTTTTTTAAAAAAAAAAGGTGTCGCAAGTAGTCGGATACATTAAATAAAATTCTTTGCATATAAAAATGTGATTCCTTCTTCCCAGTAATAAAACAATAATTTCTATTGAAAACTATCGACTATAATTTGTAAATAAAGATTATTCCAAATCCATCAGCAGATTCAGAAATCGACTCAAACCTCCTTAGTGTCCTACATTACTATCCTTCTATCCCTAACCCTGCATCTTTATTCCCATTCTCGCAGCACTTAGTCTGACTTCAGACCCCTTGGAAAGCACAGCCAAATGTAGGATCAATGCCCAAACCACCATTTATTTCCCCATATCGTGCCCCCTCGCTCTGCACGCACGCACGCACACGGGCCAGCAAAACTTCCGCGCTTTCCTCAATACTCTGTTTGAATAGATAGGTGCACCTCTCACGCAACTCACGATGTCTCATTCCTCTTACATCCAACCGTCCCAGAGGATAGAAGTGGGATGGAGGTGGCTCTCAACCACGCAAACTAACCGCTCAGCGACAGGTGTAGCCTGATGCTTGAGTCCTCCAGGGGAGGGGGGAATGGAGAGCAGATGAAATTAAAAGATATGGAGAAATGTTAGGGGAGGGGGTACTACGTTTTGTTGTAATATTTTGATTATTGTGTTACGTTGATGTGTGGTGAAATAAAATGAGTGGTTGCTTGGTTTAAATTTATGTCATTTTGGACCTATGAATATTTTACAGCCGGTGTGAGCATTAAGTCGATCGCGATCGACCGGTGGATCATTAAGACATTTTAGAGTGACCGCCTTCACTAAAAGACGTAATAATCATTCCGTCATACAAAAGTTCAGAAATATTGTATTTATTCGAATCTAAGCTGCGCCGCAGATTCTCAAAATTTTTTTGTGGAAATTGAAAAATAGTCTGAAATGGTTTATTGTGATATCCAATTTTACGAAATTAAAATAAACTTAAAAGGAAAAGTAATAAGAAGTGAATAATTAATTATTTTATGAGTATTATAAACTTAAATACATGCATGAACCTGTAATTGGTGTAAATACCGCATTCAATCATTTTTTTTTCTCTACGATTCTAAGCCACGCTCGATTTTCAGTAGCATTAACATTGGGAAAAAAGTGTGGTTTAGATTCGAGTATTTACGGTGTTTTTTAAAAGATACGGAGGAAAAAAATCGAATCATAAGAGAAAATTTCGTTGACCAGAAAATGCACTTCGTTATTTGGAGGTAATTTTGCGAAGAAAACTGTAAAATGTTCGCGGTTCCAGAAAAAATTTCGATAAATAGAGAAATTCGTAAAATAGAGGTTCGATTGTATTGTAAACTTTTTTTAGCTCACTACATCTACGCCAGTGGGTGGACCACAACATCTTGAAAAAATTAGAAGTAGCCCGTACCTTGGAAAAGTCAAGCCCCTCCCTGCTTTACAGTTATTGGCGACGAGCCTCGCAGTATTGAGCCATGAGGATGCGATCAATATATTGTAAAATCTTCATGTGTTATGTCCCTAGGATTTTGTGTTTTTATGTGTTAGTGTTTGCAATCCCGTATTTTTATTTTTCAATCCCAGGATTTTGGAATTACATTATCTAAACCCTGGGATTAGGATTGGACTATTCATGAAAGCTACTTACCCATTAGCATAGTTAAAAGTTCATAATAAAACTTGAAACATAATTAAAGAATTAGTCTAATATTATTGTTTATTGAAACAAATCAAAAGTACATAAACTAAATCCATCATTAAAAACATATACAAATAGCACATAATGAAATTAGAAGACATTTCTTCACTTCTTGAGTTTCTGTAAATAGGATTTTAAAAAACACAGCTTATCGAGCATTTCGTCGTTTAAGGTATCCGACTACGTTCGGAAGCGTGATTTTAAAAAAAGCGAATAAGTGGATAATTTTCATGGTATTTAGTGTCACTTAGATTAGAATACATGTATAAAATTGTTTTAAGGAATTTTTGACAATTTTTTTTATTTAAATACAATATTTCGGCAAAAAATAACTTAGAATAACATTTTTTCAAAATGTTCTCCTTTTGTGAAACATGCATCTATTTGATACTGATTACATATTAATTTATTGGTTATTACACAACGAAACAACACAAAGGCTATTGGAATCAGACAGACGAATACGAGTTTAAGTCCATGTACAGTTGGCTGCACTCATAAGGCAGTGTTTCTTAAACTGTGTGGAGGGCGCTCTCTAGGGGAGCATGATAATACTATGAAAATATCGAAAAGTTGAAGCTAAAAGATTATTTTAAAAATATTATTAAATGACTCAAAGGAATCAGAACAAAGTACATTCTGAGATAATAAACAAATACACATTTACAATGATAAAATACACATTGCACCCAGATTTAACGAATTTATCGGGAACAAACATTTTGTTCTTTAAAAAGGGATTATTCATTATATCGAGGTCCCAAGAGGGCCGTGGGTAGCCTAGTAGTTAGAGCAATGGACTCTAGATCGGAAGACCTGGGTTCGATGCCCGATGCCACCAAATACCCTTCGAGCATACACGGAGTACGTGCTCGTTAAATCAGTGGGTCCGAAAGTCCTCTGGGTAGAATCACGAGTGCAAGGGACTGGAGAATATTTCCCTCCCCTTCAGTTCCATACCTAAATTGAGAAAGCGGAGATCTGTGGTGTCGCCATCTATCGTCCCTTTGGGAATTTCTCCGAACTAAATCGTACTGTCACATGCATGGTGCTCAAGGCTAAGGCCAACGGCAGACGTACATCCAACCCCTTGCCACGATGAATTTCGTGGGCCTCGATTTGACTACGTCAGACAGGTGGCATTAGAAGCAACAACAACAGGTCCCAACAAAATATAATTTGTGTGCACTTTGCCTTTGAAAAATTCTATAATGTGCAGCTACGCAAAAAATATCCATTGTTATAAATTGCACACTTTTTAATAAAAGCACTATTAGTAAATAAATATGCACCATTTGATTGGAAATTCTAAATCTTGACTAATAGATGCTTGATAAGCTTTTTGATTAATGACTCGAAAGAGTTCTTTTTTCAACTTTATGCTTAGAAAAAATGCTGCGTTATTTACATCCTGCTGCATGAGATATGTTTTCAAAATAATTACATATGTTTCTTCTTAGAAAGTTTCTAAGCAATGTAAATCAGGGGTACTCAACCTTTTTTTTCTGCTGGGCCACATGCATATGTCAGATATTTTACGTGGGCCTCACATCCGTATGTTAATTATTTCACGTGGGCAGTAACATGCGGATAAATGGGGGAGGAGGCTAGCAATGCTTTATAACCAAGGTAACATTGGAAATGTAAAAAGTGGAAAATATTGATCAAAATATTATAACCCCTGTTTTGCTTTTATTATTACTTTTTTATATTTCTTATTTTTGTCACTAACACTAAATAGAAGCATTTAAGAAACATTCCTTCACAATTTCTGCATCAGTAAAATGTTTCATATGATTACCAATAATATAACAAGCTTCATAGGATGTTTTTGTTACCACGGTGATATTATCACTGACTAAACATTTTGTTGCTGTTGCAAAGATTATTGAAGAAAGCCTATTTATCCCCTCTTAAAAGAGATTTTCGAAGAAAAGTGTCATTGAGCGATTCCTGCATTTTGGTATTTTTTAAATACAGCACTTTCGTGATAAATCAAAGAATTACTGATCCATGTTTGTTTTTCACTACGAAGTAGTCAACCTTCCAAACGTCTTGAAACGATATATTTTCTTCGAATATTTTTCACTTGTAAGAAATGAAAGATAGTTAAAAATTAGTTCCCCCTATTATATACATAAATTATCGCTACTCCACTGTTGTCTGTTATTATTAAGCCGTAACCATTCCATGTAGAAAAAGAAATTAAATTCGTACCCTTATGTCACCGACAGCAAAACGCAAAATTGACATATGCGATTTTTTTACAAAGAATTTCCAAACCAAATTTTTAATATAATGTCCTTAAAAAAGTGAATTTTTCAGAGCAATGGACCGGAACCGGGTCACTTAAAAAGGCTCGTTGGGCCGCATGCGACCCGCGCGCCACAGGTTTAGTATCACTGATGTAAAGCATTAGAAAATGTAAAAGTTTTGGTAGAAGTTTCATTTTCAATTTTTGCATCAGAATCGCTATTCATAGGCCATGAAAAATTAATAATTTTCTGAACTACAGTTGCGAAGATGGGCAGTCAATTATCGAATGTAACATAATCATTAAAATCTTAAGATATCCCCTACGTTTTATAGAGGGAAGAGATAAGAAAGGAATTTCTTGTTGAGGAAAGAGAAAAATTCGTTAAATAGAGGTTCGTTAAATCGAGATCCGACTGTACTTATTAATGTATCAGTACAGTACTATATATTTTATAATTAATTTATGATTCTAATTTAAGAACAAATTTAATTATTACTAGTGATTCTCTCTCTCATTGGCTTGTCATATACAAAATTAGTACTTATCTTTATAATTTGTAAGGTTTATAATTAAAATCGCATTGTGTTGCTTTAGCCTCAAAGGACATTATTGTGGATTTTAGTACACTGTTATTGTATGGAGGGGGTGCCATGAAAATTATGATAAAAAATTTGGTTACAAGCATTGAAAATTTGAGAAGCAATGTTGTAAGGTACAGAGACTTTTCTAAAATAACACAAAAACACTAATAATAATTTAATAAGGAATTAGACGTTTTTAAAATTTAATGCATAATATCTTAAAACAAAACTATAAAAAAAATTACGTGCTATCAGTTTTTTTATACAATTACTAACACAAAACGAAAAAAATCTAATAGCAGCTCGGAAATCTTTCGTACATGTAAATGTCTGATTTAGGAAGTTGTTAAGTACACGAATTATTCCATACTTTTTGAAAAGAAGGGGAGGAGGGAGAAACGAAAACTTTCAAAATGTCGGTTAAGTAATAGTTTTTAAGAAGTAATTATTGTGAGTAAAGTATAATAAATAACTCAGAAAAACATAAGAAGTACATTTATTTAAAATAGCATAAAAAGATCGCTAAATAGGGATTTGTTAAATAACATAACGTAGTACAAAGTCATATGTTTTAAATTTTATTATTATTAATTATGTTCACTTACATGAACTTTTAGGAAGAATTGTTTAAATTAAATTAATATTGAAAATTCTGAGACAATGGATAAGAAATTCAGGAAGTGGAATTAAATCTCTCCCCGAAATGTTTAATTCAGTCGTCTAAAAACTACTTAAACTTTTAGAGATATCATAGAAAGACTAAAACAGTAATCAAATACCTCATCAAGAATAAAAGGAAGTTTCTTGGAAAAATAATGAATGAAATCACCGAAATAAAATTGTGTGGTTAGCAGTATTAAAGAATCATAATCACAAAATATAGGGTTTTTTAGTCTATTATACATCACAATACACTTTACAAGTTTAAAAAACATCATGTGCCTCTATAGTTTTTTACAAATCAAATATAATTTTCCAGAGATGAATCAATAATTTTTAAGGCATACGTTTGTTTAATTTTCATTTTACTGATTTTTATAACTTCAAAAATCAAACTCGTACGATTCAATAAAATTACGATGTATCATTGAAATCCACACAAATTGAATTCAAAAAAGGTGATTCGCATTTTTTTCATTTTCCAGTTCCAACTCAGTCAGAATAGAGACCAATGAACTGGTCTAATTATTAAATATGATTTTTAACAGAAAAATTAGAATTAGAAAACTACTTATTTAGAAAGAATGAATTTTATTGAAAAAAAAGTCACGTTTTTTTTTATACGGCCACGTTTTAAAAAACATTTACTAGACATTTAGTTAAAAAACAACACTTGAATTATTATTCAAAACTATTTAAAAAGCTATATACATCCTAAATAACACGTATTTCATAGATTTTTTCTTTTTTTAAGAGTAACTTTGTCAGTGGCGTAACGTATAGCCCAGCAACTCCCACATCGCGGGGCCCAAGCCTGACTGCCGCCATGTGCCTACACTCTATGAAATTCAACTTAGGGGCCCAAAACTTGACTTTGCAGGGGCTGATGTTCTCCATTACGCCACTGAATTTTGAAATGAGATCTTGATACTAATTTGAAGTACGTATTTCATATTATACTTTGAAATTTTGATTCAGAGACAGTCGAGAAATATGAAAAGCTTACATAATTCTTTAATATATATAACTCTGGTTTTTATGTGTCTTATATAAATATATTATGGTATTTTTTCCCTCTAAAATTTCTAAGCTATGAATGAAAAATCGCTAAAACACTTTTTTTATTAAATAAAAGTGTATGTAATATTTTTTGAAGATACAATATTAAAATAAAAAAAACAATACATTTCTAATTATATGAGATATGAATGTACACATAAGTCATTTAAAATTACGTTTATTTGATATACATATTGTTTGAAATATATAAAACGTTTAAACTAAGATAAATTTAAGGCGGACTGAAGTTTCAAAGTTCAATTTTGATAAGAATTTATAAATTTTATGCATTAAGAATAGCAAATTGAAAAAAAAATATCATAATCCGTAATTGGTTTCATAGGATTAAAAATTGAAAAAAAATACGTCTCAAGATAGTAAAAGTTATGGAATTAGTAACTAAGAATTTTTGATGCTGTTTTTTTCTTTTTTTTTCTTCTTTATTATTATTACTTTTAGTAATTCTTTCTTTTTATCAGATTTTAAAATTTTTGGTAGTCTAAGATTAAAAGCTTTCATAAAATGAAAAAAATATATGCATGTTTGAAAAAAAGGGATAGTTACGACGATTTTTCAAAATTACACTATCTACCAATAACTAATTAGGCACCTCAAGGAAGATTAGAAATGGGTACTTTGCGTTCCGAAAATAAGTATCTTAAGTGTGGTGGTGTGATATCAATATAAATCAGTAATAGACTCCACGCGATGTCGATCGTTTTGGCGGGGTGGCTAAGATACTCGTTTTCGGAACAGAAAGTGCTTAAACCAAATCTTCCTTCATTGGTGACCCTGGCCGTGCAAAAAAAAGAACCGCATCAGTCGTGGCGTCATCTATCCACCGAAAAAGCAACCAAGCCGTCAGACACATGACGCAATTAAGCCATCACACACGAAGACGCAACCCACAAACGTCATCGCGTGGAGGCGAACGATACCATATTCATGGCGGAACGGAAAAACTGTACCAAACCGATGCTCTATATGCTGCAGGAGTTCCGACAATCATTTGGAATTGTTGTTTTAATAATTACCATCCACTTGCAAGCATATTTACTTATCATTACAAAATCCAACCGCGCTTTTCCGTTGAGCTGATGCACAGCCCTTTGACATTGGACCGTTGAGGAGTGGAAACAGGTTCTCTTGAGTGATGAATCTAGATTCAATCTCTACTAGTCGAACTGCAGTATCTAATTTTGGCATACGTCTGAAAAATGCCTTTTGCCAGAATGAATGTACCTATAATAAAGTTTGGTGGAGGTTGAAATTAGGGTCTGAGGATGTTTCTTGTGGTATGGACTGGGACCCGTAATCTTAATTCATGTTAAGCTCAACGCCGACTCCTACTAAACTGTTCTAGATAAAAAATCTTCTTCATACACTGTCTCAATTTTACAGGTTCAATCATTGTATTTCAAGAAAGGCAATGCCCACTTGTCATGTTATGAGGTCCAACATGTATTAATATAATGATAATGTGATGATCCGATTAAACTGGCCTGCCAAGAGTACAGACGTGAATCCTACAGAAAACCTCAGGGACAAGTTGGATCACCGAATTAAGGGGTGTAGCAACCGTCTTAAATGGTAGAAAGAAGTTGCACAACTTCTCCAAGCCGTGCGGAAGAAAATACCATTTTCCATCATCCAAACACTTGTGAAAAGCAAGCCTTGGAGGTTCAATGCTGTAATTACGTCAAGAAGAGGCTCTACTAACTATTGAATATGAATAAATACTGTTTATTTTTTATCACAGGTTTCCAATTACGTATTGGTAGAGAGTGTAAGTTCAATACTGTTATTCAATGATCAAATGTGTCTGATAAGAGAAATAAAATTAGGCTTAACTTATTGGAAAAATTCTTGGGTCCATATAGGTCGAATAAATTGTAGATTTTAATTAAAAGAAACAAATATATTAAAATTATTTAAAAATATTTTAATTAAAATAAACTAAGGTCGGGGGACAGACTATCCACCTAACTGTGGACCAACCCCCATCGCACGAAATATACAACTGTGCATATTCATTGCTCAAAATGCTGTATTTTTTCATTGTATTATTTGGAAGGAAAAATTAATTTCGAGTTTTCATTTCCGCATTTTAATTTGTATAAAAATCTAGATCCTCTCCAAAAATAAAGTTCCTAATTACCTTTTTCTCTAAATTGGCCTGAATTTTTATTCCATTTTTGCTCCTACACCTTGACAGAGCCACTTACAATTGTCCATGAGTAAATATTCTTTCCTTTGATGTTACACATAAACCTACCTTTTCAAAACTTTGTCTCTGTGATTTATTAATAGTCATGGTAAATGTCAATCTTACCGATAATTGTTTACGTATCTGTACAAATGGCATATGCAAGTTCAATTGAGTGTCCAGTGGGATTGTTGGAGTGCATACAATTTCGCATTTCATATCTCCCAATAAAATTCTTCACTGCAGTTCATTCTTCTGAATATTTTTCACTACCGATCATCTGTCATTACAATCTATCAGTAATACGAGGCACATCCAGAAAGTAAGTTCCCCAATGTTTTCCCCTTTAAAGTAAACGTAGTTAGCCATGTCAATTGTGCATGCGTATCAGGTGTATGAATTATCAATCATATGCCAGCCGGAAAGGTCTCGCCTCGTGCCAGTAGCGTGGTAATAGTGGTCCGAAATGGAAACTCTTATTTTTTCTCCCGCCGCTAGCGAGGTTCGGTCGGTGATAAAGTTCTTGAATGCAGAAAGCATTGCGCCTATTGAAATTCATCGTCAGCTCTGCCAGGTCTATTGGCTAAACATCATGAGTAAGCAGATGGTGCGTCGCTGGTGTAGGTAGTTTTCAGAGGGTCGTCAAAGAGTCCATGTTGATGTCGGCTCACATACGGCTCGATGCACAGCAGCTGTTTTGACGGAATTTGGCTGGGAGCTGTTTGATCAGCCCCCTACAGCTCTGATCTTGCTCCCAGCGATGTTCACGTTTTCTTGCACCTCAAGAAATTCTTGTCCTCCGGTGATCGTTTTGACAACGACGAAGAGCTCAAGACGTCTGTCACACGCTGATTCCTTTCACAGGCGGCAGAGTACTACCACAGAGTGATGCAAAAGTTGATCCCACGATTTGACAAATATCTCAATTTTGGTGGTGCGTATATGTAGAAAAATAGCTGAAAAATTGCTGTACTTGTTGCCAATAAATATGTTCCTGAAAGTGTGAGCTCTTTTTTTTAAAAAATAGGGAAACTTACTTTCTGGATGCGCCTCGTACATAACTTTCTTATTAGCATGGAGATTCAACCTAATTCCAAATTGGTTTCAGTGGGCGTAATTCCCCATGGAGTTGGTGTTGATAAATATTCTGGCAGACACTGTAACATAACATTCTCTTCGTGATCGCCATCGTCGCCACCAAGAGAGCAGCCAAATAAATTTACTACAGAATTACGAAAAACTTTTTTTATATAGAGAGATATAAATTTTTTAAAAAAAATGTGTACTTTCTTTGCACTTGTAAAGTGTGGCCACAGTAGTTTAGTTGTCATGGTCACGAACTCGTTCCCACCGTATCATAATTTTGAGGCCCAGATATCCAGAAGACCCTCCATGTAGAACTGTCAGTGGCGAACACAAGGGGGGGTCCTAGGGATCTGGCCTCCCCCAAAGCTCTTGATTTTTTCCCCAATTGATTACAATTCTAAGTATATAGTACATAAATTTTAATTAAGTATTTGTTATTAATGAGATTAATTTTATTAATTAATATTAATTATTTATTCCATAATAAGTTTTTTACTGTTTTTGTTCCCGAAAATCGACAAAATCAAAGGGAGCATGATAAAAGAATGGTCGAATTTCGACCCTTCCCCCTGAAAAATTCCTGTGCGTGCTACTGATAACGGTTGATACACGTTAAATATGTCGAGGCTCAAAGTTCATCCATTGATATGGTGTGGTAGTGCATAGAGGGGTGCCAGATCAGGTGTTTTCCTCGTTACATGTCTATGGTTTAAAATTACGAGGTCCGTCGCCTGTAGCCTCGGTAAAGCTTCATTGTCCGACGTTAATAAACAAGTAATATGTAAAAAAATCCTATTTAGGCAACAAAGGTAATTTTTATTTTAGTTACATTTTATTAAATAATTACAATTAATATAAATATGTATATACATATGACAGAACCACAATATTAAGCAGGAAATTAAAAAACGATTTTCTTTGCAATTTTCCATTTTCCTTTCCATTTAAAGTGTGGGACCATTATTTTTGTTTCTAGCCGACAACTTTTGGATTTAAAAGTCCAATGTGCTCTCCATAGTGCTACAGGAACGCAACGAGCGATTTTCCTTTTTATATATGGTGCTGAACTATTATTTTTGTTTTTTTAATTATTTATTCTTTAATTAGATGCAATTAATGAATTAAGACTTGAAGAAAGTCTATTAACATCCAGTTTTATCCTCTACAAGTTTAAAAAATGTATTTGAACTTGAGTGGATGAATAAAAAGTATTTTTTAAGGACTGAAAATTTGAACAAGATATATATATATATAGCTAATAGCAGGAATTGAAAACCTCACGTGTGCTTTTAAACTAATACTAATACTCACATAACGAAAATTAAGTAATTTAATGAATAAGTAAATTTTATGTAAAACACTTAAATAGATTAAAATATTTTCAGTATTAGTTCGTTATTATGAAGCTTTAATTTGTAATAAAATGAATTGTTGAGGCACATACTTCTATTCACGACATATAACGATCTGAAATAAAGGTGTTGATAAATCCTTTGAATCGACTTCCTTTGTCCTTCCACGAGCCAGACACGTAAAATGTCACCTACATTAAGAACATAATTAGTGAATTCAAACGTAATTGGAATGTTTACATTTAAATTACTACATTTGTCCTAAACTTAAAGTCCTACGTTAAATTTTGTCAAAGTGGAATACTCGTGCACAATGAGGACGTCAATTTAAATTATATATATAATCACAAAATCCATTCTCTATTGAAAATTTTTGTCTGAATCTAATCAATTTATCAAAAAATAAATCAATAGGAATCGATTCAAGGTGCAATTTATGAAATAAATTACTTTACAGAAGAATACTCACAACTTTCTTTTTCTTACTTAGAGTATATAGTTTCAATACCAATCAACAAAATTCTTAATTCACTTCTTTTTAGAGGTATATTTTTTTAAGAAAATGTTTCTTTTCTTTTTTTAATTTAAAGTTTAATTTATAATTTTTAAGTCTTTTTATAACTTAAAATCATGATTGAATCCTTAAAATGCCGCCAACGTATTTATCCGTCTAGCTCAACAAATGCCCCGGACGATACGGAATATACGTCCTTTCGAAATACGATTCTTTTCTTTGTGTTTGTATCACTAAATTTATTCCTAAGGCTTAGGAATGCAATAAAATAAAATTGACACTGTTTACGAAAGATTTACTTATTTCAGAGAAAAGTTTCCTTATTTGTGCCCCTTTACTTTCCCCCTTAATACACCGAATACGTGCGTTTATGAGGAAAACGATGGCACTGGGGAACCACACACACAATCGTGTAACTTTTAATCAGCAGTTAAAGTGTTAAAGAAGGCGCTTTCATGCAATATTTTTCCCCCGACAAAATTCAAAGAGCTTTATTAAAAAATTTACTGCTAACTTAAACACTACTGTTTTTGTGCGTATTTATCATATTGTTATTATTGTTTTTTATAATGAGGGTAACTTTTAAGAGATTTTAAGTATTTTTTTAAAAATTTTACTGCGAGTTAACAGGGGAACAGTTTCGAAAAAAGGAAAATTCGAGTGTACTTTAGTCTCTAATTTTTTTAAAACTTTCTTGATAAAATCAGTTATTAAAATATTTATTTATGAATTATTGATATGAGGAAAAAGTTTCGTTTTATAGTGAGAAATTTCGATTTATAGTATACAGGTTTGTCTCTAATTAAACCATACTAGAAATAGTTTGAATTTCTAAAATTGCTCTAATTTAGCTGGAACAAAAATTTAAACTGAATTAGAAGCATAATTGTAGCTCATTTTGCAGTAAAAAGTGAAAAATCACCCCACCCCCAAATTCTGGAAAATGCCCTCGTTTAAGTGTGATTCTTGTTAGATATACACTGGTGTACAAAAATTAAGGACGAGACGGTTTTTTCAATATAACTTTGTACAAAAGCTTTCCAAATCAACACATTTAATACCGTAAGATCCCCAAGACGTAAGGACATGTGTAATGTAAGCAACACTTACTAAAAAAGAAACCAGAGGGATAAAAAGAAGCTTGATTGAAAAAGTAGCGTGGAGCGCAATGCGACTGAAGGTCGAAACATCCCTGTGATGGGTGTCCAACAAAAACATCCGGTCTTTAGTAGGGGATATGATCTCCCCTGACTGCTAGGCAGGTTTCACAGCGTCTGCCCATGCTGAGAATGAGGGTGTCAATGAGTTGTTGAGGCATTACTGCCCATTCGTCTTGCAGCGCCAATCGAAGCTCCCGAATCGTTACTGGTGGTAAGATACGAGCTGCCAAGCGTCTGCCTAGAAAACCCCATACATGCTCGATGGGATTGAGATCCGGAGATCGTGACGGGCGATCCATACGTTCAATATCCTCACTCTCTAAGAGCTGTTCGGCAGCTACTGTGCGATGACATGGTGCATTGTCGTCCATGAAAAGGAACTGCAGACCCATAGCGCCTCTAAAAAGACGCACATATGGAAGAAGAATCTCGTTACAATAACGGGTCCCGTTGACTGAACCTGCGTCGAAGATGTGAAGGTCTGTACGACTACCAAGCATGATGCCTCTCCAAACGAGAACACCGCGACCTCCATACCTGTCCCTTTCAATGATGTTCGAGGGATGATTGCGGCTTCCCCGCTCTCTCCAGATGAGTATGCGATGAGAATCGCTACTCAAACTGAATCTGCTCTCATCTGTAAAGTGTACTCGTCCCCATTCATTGTCTCTCCAATTCTGGTGTTCCCGGCACCACAGAGAACGCCTTCTCCGATGGGCAGGCGTTAAAGGTACACATCGTACAGGGCGTCGTGCAAACAGACCACCACCGTGCAGTCTTCTGGCCACGGTAAAACGCGATATCGGTCGTCCAGTCGCCTGTGTCGTGTGTCTAGCAATTTCTCCCGCTGTCTGCCGCCTGTTTCTTCCGGCCTGTAAGACAATGTACCGGTCATCTGCGGGTGTGGTTCCTCGTGGACGACCACTACTGAACCCCCGGATAGCTGTTCCTGTAGTTTGAAATTGTCTCCAAAGTCGTGAAACGATGCTGTGAGCAATTCCGAACTCTGCAGCCACACTTGTCACACTGCGGCCTTCCTTCAACTTCCCAATGATTCGACCTCTGGTAAAAGCATCCAGATGTCGTCTAACAGATAGATTATTCGCCATTTCTCGCTGAGGCAGCAACTCGGTGTGATTTTAACTGCTATACGGCGTGCAATCTCTTTGCCAGAAATACTGATCTTACACCGACAACATGCTTTTTACTACTCAGACACTCCCCCCATTACGTCTACCTGCATATCTGCGCATGTGCTACCGTACATCACCTTACTTAATCTCCTGATTGGTCTTTCTGTCCGCTCTGCCTCTTCGTTCAGCTGATATGCTAATTTTTCGACTTCGTCCTTAATTTTTGCACACCAGTGTATATAAATACTGTTATACCGCTAACTTCATGCTTGAAAATTTTGAATTTGTTATAGAAATTACCCATTTTTTTAAAATTTCCCCCACAAAAAATCGACTTTGAAAATTGAGCATAATATTATTTTAAGGAAATTAAAAAACCTTCTAAAACTGAGATATTTTAGAATCATTAATTTCCAACCTAAATGATTATTTTTAGGTTGATTGATTGATTGAATATTAACGTCACACTGTTCAGTTACACGAGGGCTTTTGGCGACGGACCACGTAATTTTGAGCCATGGTCAAGTGACATGGGTGACACCCGGGCTGGCACCCCCCTCTCCTAACTACCACACCACACCACAGGAGGACGTTTCAGCTCTCGACAGATTTAACGTGCATCGCTGCCCTACACGGCGAATCTTCAGTGGATTATTTTTTGGACTTCGATGAAGAGATATAATCCGAAACATATTTTACAAATATACTTTAAGAGATCTCAGAGGTGTTGAATTTCTCTAGAGGGTTGAAAATATAAAGAATTTTCAAAGAGGTATAATTATTTTAAATTTAAATTAAATATATATATATAAATCGAATCTTTTACACATTATTTATGAAGGAATGTGGCTTTAGAAAAGTGTAAAATGTTTAAAATATAATCATAATTTTAAAAATTATAAGCATATGAAATTCTGTAATAAATATTAAGTAGTTTTTGCGTTAAGCACACTATTTTCTAAAATAGTAGCCCCTCTGATGTATAAAACTTTATAGAATTATAAAATGCATCATACTCTTTAAACCCTATCTAACTTTAGTATTATATATCTTTTGTATTTCAAAATATTAGTAAAATATTGCAATTTTTAAAATATTTTTTAAAAATGTATTTTTTTACTTATTAAGATATGTACGTTATTATTCTATTAACATAAAAATAGCTACAGTGTAATAAGAATACATTTAACTTTATAAATTAACTTATAGCCAGTAATTAAAACTACAATTTTAGAAAATAGCATTCGCGACGTAAAACTTAATAAATATTTCTTATAAAAAGTTTCTTATTCTCATATGCTTATAATTTTTAAAATGATGATTATATTTTAAACATTTTATTCTTTTCTGAAGCCCCATTCCTTTATAAATAATGTGTAAAAGATTCCAGTTATTTAATTTAAATTTAAAAGAATTATACCTGTTTGAAAATTAAATTTTCAGACCTCTAGAAAAATTTAACACCCCTGAGACTCTTTTTTAGGCAAATTTATTTTTTCATGGACAGATAAGAGACTTCGAGCCAGTGGTCATGGTCACGAACTTGTGGTCGGCGTGCTATGAGTTTTATCCATAGTACTGCTGAAAATCTGACGTTTAGAAGGCCTGATGCAAGTTTAATCTGCAGAAGCTCAAAGTCCTTCTATTGGTATAGTGTGGTACTTTGGAGATGGGTGTACCAGCTCAGGTGTCCCTCTCGTCACTAGACCGAAGATAAAAATTAAGAGATCCGTCACCAATAGCCATTTAGTTGCTCTGTAGTGTAACGATAATAATCCTTCACTCCTGGAAAGAACAAATTATTGCATTAATTATTCACAAAATAATTCCACTTAAAGGCCGTGTGTAGCCTAGTGGTTAAAGCATCAGATTTCAGACAGGAAGGCCTAGGTTCGATGCCCGATGCCACCAAATACTCTCCAAACGTGCTCGTTAAATCAGTGGGTCCGAAAGCCTTGTGGGCTGTATCACGAGTGCAGGGAACTAGAAAATATTTCCCTCCCCTTCAATTATATGCCGAAATTATGTGGGTAAAGATAGGTGGTGGCGCCATCTATCATCCCTTCGGAAATTTCTCCGAGCTAAATGGTACTGTCACCGTCTTGGTGCTCAAGGCCAGCGACAGGCGTACTTCTAGCCCCTTTCCACGATGATTTTCGTGGGTCTCGATCTGACTGCTTCAGACAGGTGGCATAAGAAACAACAACAACAATACCAATTAAGATTACTATAAACTTAATAATTGACATATTTTGTCTTTTTTTGACATCCTAAATGCAACTAAAGGGCGGTAAATGCTTTATGCAAAATATAATGTCAAAATAATGGTCAACTGTTTAAAAAAATACTACAAATTTCGGACAAATTTGTAATAATGGCTTATCTGGGAGGTCTAGCCTCCCTAACATGTTTTTTCTCGTCCAGTGAGATTGGCACTTTGAGGTAGAACAACCTCCCTCCACAAATGAATATCACTCATAATGAGCATACACTGGTGTGCAAAAATTAAGGACGAAGTCGAAAAATTAGCATATCAGCTTAACGAAGAGGCAGAGCGGACAGAAAGACCAATCAGGAGATTAAGTAAGGTGATGTACAGTAGCACATGCGCAGATATGCAGGTAGACGTAATGGGGGAGTGTCTGAGTAGTATAAAGCATGTTGTCGGTGTAAGATCAGTATTTCTGGCAAAGAGATTGCACGCCGTATAGCAGTTAAAATCACACCGAGTTGCTGCCTCAGCGAGAAATGGCGAATAATCAATCTGTTAGACGACATCTGGATGCTTTTACCCGAGGTCGAATCATTGGGAAGTTGGAGGAAGTTCGCAGTGTGACAAGTGTGGCTGCAGAGTTCGGAATTGCTCACAGCATCGTTTCACGACTTTGGAGACAATTTCAAACTACAGGAACAGCTATCCGGGGGTTCAGTAGTGGTCGTCCACGAGGAACCACACCCGCAGATGACCGGTACATTGTCTTACAGGCCAGAAGAAACAGGCGGCAGACAGCGGGAGAAATCGCTAGACACACGACACAGGCGACTGGACGACCGATATCGCGTTTTACCGTGGCCAGAAGACTGCACGGTGGTGGTCTGTTTGCACGACGCCCTGTACGGTGTGTACCTTTAACGCCCGCCCATCGGAGAAGGTGTTCTCTGGGGTGCCGGGAACACCAGAACTGGAGAGACAATGAATGGGGACGAGTACTCTTTACAGATGAGAGCAGATTCAGTTTGAGTAGCGATTCTCATCGCATACTCATCTGGAGAGAGCGGGGAAGCCGCAATCATCCCTCGAACATCATTGAAAGGGACAGGTATGGAGGTCGCGGTGTTCTCGTTTGGGGAGGCATCATGCTTGGTAGTCGTACAGACCTTCACATCTTCGACGCAGGTTCAGTCAACGGGACCCATTATTGTAACGAGATTTTTCTTTCATATGTGCGTCTTTTTAGAGGCGCTATGGGTCTGCAGTTCCTTTTCATGGACGACAATGCACCATGTCATCGGAAAGTAGCTGCCGAACAGCTCTTAGAGAGTGAGGATATTGAACGTATGTATCGGCCGGCACAATCTCCGGATCTCCATCCCATCGAGCATGTATGGGATTTTCTAGGGAGACGCTTGGCAGCTCGTACATTACCACCAGTAACGATTCGGGAGCTTCGATTGGCGCTGCAAGACGAATGGGCAGCAATGCCTCAACAACTCATTGACACCCTCATTCTCAGCATAGGCAGACGCTGTGAAACCTGCCTAGCAGTCAGGGGAGATCATATCCCCTACTAAAGTCCGGATGTTTCTTGCTGGACACCCATCACAGGGATGTTTCGGCCTTCAGTCGCATTGCGCTCCATGCTCCCCTCAGGGTGCTCACCTTCTTTAGGTGAGTGCGGGTTTCACTCTCCCGAGGTGCCCTAGTGTTCTTTTCCCTTTTCCATGGGGTTTACTCTCTTTGGTAAACACGGCCTTCACGAACTCGGGATACCCTAGTGATCCTTCTCTATTTTCGAACCTACTTCTTGTCATTCCATTTTTCCTTTTCTTTTCTTTTTCCATCCACCAACTGTCCCTTCAGGGGTGCTCACCTTCTTTAGACCACAGACCTATATTAAACAATGAACTTTGTTCCAACTTTGTTTTCATTCACATTAACAACTGGTTTTATTTTTTAACATATGTTTGGCGCAGCTTAGCCACGTTTGGCTCTTGCGCCATAAACCCACACACTCACTCCACCAACTGAGCTTTGTGTAGGTGAGCCTTATCGTTCATAAAGATGGAATTTGGTCCATATTATTCGTGGAAAAGTTTGATATAGGGTGAAAGGATCTTGTCCCTGTATCGTTGACTCTCTAGAGTACCTCTATCAGACATATGAAGGTCGGTATACCCTTCTGCAATGATGCCTTTCCAGGCCATCACACCAGATCGATATAATGGTCCCTTTTCATAATGATAGAACCGATATCGACTCCCACTTTCTCTCCAGATGAAAACACCAATGTCCAGACGGAATTGCAACTTGTCACTGAAAGGAACCCGCTTCCAATCATCCTGTGTCCAAGACAGATGTTTTCGGCAACCTGCTACACGATATTTTTTGTGGTTCATGGTCAAAGGAATGCAGACAACAGGGCGCTCGGCTTACAGACTACCTGCATTAAGTCTCTAAGCAAATTAAATTTTCACAAATTTTTACAACTTTCAATATTTGCGACCCAATTTTCAATCATAATTTTCATCGAACCCTCTTTTGTAGAAGAACCACACAATAACAATATATTGAATGTCACAATAATGCACTTTGCGATCAATCTACAATGCGATTTTAATCATAAACCGTACAAATAATCAAAATAAGTATTAAATTTTGTCTATAATTTTGCGTATGATAAGCCCATAAGAATTAGTTCTAATTATTAAACTTATTCTTAACTTAGTATTGAGAGATTAATTATCAAATACATTGGGCAGTACTGATTTATTTAAAAGTATATTAGATCAGCGTACATGTGTATTTTATTTTTTATTATGTCAGAATGTATTTTGTTTTGCTTCCTTTCAATAAAAAATTTGTAATTTTTAATTTTCGACATGCTCCTGCCCCCCTCGATGGGCTGCCACTCCCACCAAGGAGAGCGCACCCCATAGTTAAAGACACGCTGACTTAAAACCGTGAAAAGGATGTTCCTATTGCATTTTACAGGTTGTGATACAGTTAGGACCTATCCCATTGAGCCAGAAGTGTCGAATAATAGTCTTGATCTATCGTTGTTTTCCTTATGTGGCCTTGGTCAGGTCGGCGGACGACAGTTCGTATCTCTATGAACTGTTTCTACAGAGTGGACACCACATTTCTCAAACCCCAAGGACCCAACAGCAGGTAACTTGTGATTGCACCACCTCGAGTCTTCCAACTATCCACCATCTTTCGGGGGGGGCTGCGGTAGCCCTGTGGTCAAGATATCGTGGCAGGCATATCATGAGTTCGAACCCAGTACCACTAAAAACCCGCCGTGTAGGGCAGCGATGCACGTTAAATCTGTCGAGAGCTGAAACGTCCTCCCGTTGGTATGGTGTGGTAGTTAGGAGAGAGGGGTGCCAGCTCAGGTGTCGTCCAAGTCATTTAACCATGGTTCAAAATTAAGTGGTCCGTCGCCAAAAGCCCTCGTGTAGCTGAACAGTGCGACGTTAATATTCACTCACTCACTCACTCACCCGCCCTCTTTCGGCGTCGTATGGATGACGACTATTAACGATAAGTAAACAAAGAAATTTTAAATTAAAAGCATCGGCTAAGCTACAATGTATCAGAACGTCCTTAAGCTACAAGCTTCAGGGTTAGGGTTCATGTACGCCACTAGATGGCGCTATTTAAATTATAAGGTGTGTACTATTGTTTACGCGGGAGAAGTAAAAAGGAACAATTAAGAGGAGGCTGTACGGGCCATTCGCTCTATGTTAGCGATACTTTTTTTATATATAGTGTTTTATGATAATGTAAAAACAAGAAATTGAAAGAGGCTGTGCGGGCCATTCGCTCAATGTTAGCGATATTGTTTTATAAATATTGTTTAAATAAAACCATTTGAAAGACATCAACATTCAGTGAGCAAGTTAGGTACTTCTACACAAAGTGGATCACGGCACCATTGCCTTACGACATCACAGGTCCTAGTGTGGCAGAGTTATCAGCGAAAAGCCATATTTTAATCTTTTATCTTATTTGCGTATAGGCGTTAATTATTTTGTTCTTTTTTTTTTAAAAAAAACCCTCCCCTCCTTTTAATTGTTTATATAAGTGTAATTAAAGGAATATTTGATACTTCACACGTATTTTTCTTCTCCGTAATCTTATTTTAAGAAAAAAACTTTTAATTTCAAGTGTGAATTTATAATCCTCCCCTAAAAAAAAAGGAAACAAAAAGTTAACATGCGCATACATGCTTTATTTTCAAATAAAATCTCTGTAAAACTTCAGAATGCTCGCACATTCTAACATGAAAACTTCATTCCTTTGATAAATTGGCACACTCGTAGCACTGACGTTGGAAATAAACTTGGCGGAATCACGCGATGAAACACCACAGAGAGTAGGAAGTTGATCGCTTTTTGAATTTGTTGCTCATTCTGCATGCGAAAATTATCCCTGAGTTTCGACCATGATTCACTAGCCCCTCTCTCTCTGATCTTATTTTTTCAAGTAACAAACTTCTTAAAGGATTTTTAGGGCAGACGGTAGAGAGACGACTTCCGCTTTATAATCTTTTGAAGTTTGCATTAGGTCAGATGTAAAAACAATTTTTCGAAAGGATTAGTTTAAATTGGGTCAGTTAAAAAATGAAATGACAAAAAGAATTTGCAAAAACGAGAACAAGATTTTTAGGAATTATGATTTGTGTGTGTGTTGTTTCCCTGATGAATTAAAAAGAGAGTTTTTTTTTCAAATCTCTAAAATTAAATGTTACATTTTTATTCTACCGAAAACTGAATATGATTAATTATATTTTTTACAGTGAAATATGTTTAACTCGAAAACGCTTAAGGTATCCGACTACGTTCGGAATCGTGATTTTAAAAAAGCGCATAAATGGATATTTTTCATGATATTTAGTGTCACTCAGATTAGAATACATGTATAAAATTGTTTTAAGGACATTTTGACAAAAATAATTATTTAAATACAATATTTTGGCAAAAAATTAACTTAGAATAACCTTTTTTCAAAATGATCTCTTTTTATGAAAAATGCTTCTAAAATAATAGTTTGCTTATGTAAAGTAAAGACTTCTGCAGAGAGTTTGAACTATGATTTTTTTTTTGAAAAATTCACATTATTTTCAAACTTACAAACAATTGAAATAGTTGTCGGCGTTTTTTTCTTAAAATTTCTCCCCTCTGTTGTCGTAAAACATGGATAAACCCTCTTATAAGTTATATGTTTAAAAAATTCTAGTTCAGCCTCTCTGTACAGAGGTCTGAGCTATATACAGGCAAAATATTATTATAATAGAAGCAATTTTCACAAAAGGAGAATATTTTGAAAATGGGTCATTCTATGTTCATTTTTTGTCAAAATATTATACGTAACTAATTTTTTATTGTCCTACTATTCTTAAATCAATTTTATATACATATTCTAATCTAAGTGAAACTAAATATCATAAATACTATCCATTTATACGCTTTTGCAAAATCCCAGTTTTAAACGTATTCGGATACCTTAAAACAAAATATCGATTAACACCAAATAATACAATTTTCCCGACAAACTACTATGTATTTTTATACTTTTTTTCCTCTTTACACGAAACGGAAATCGCTTAACACCAAAATATTTCCCTCTTAGGGATAAACAAAATTCGGAAACACCAGCCGGATTGCTCAGTCCTATTGTATTATCGGAAGAACTCATTGTGCAGTAGATGATCATAATACGTGCACATCACCAACTATGGCAGACAAAGACATTTTGGAATTTGTTCAAAGATTAAAAAACATCATTGATGCAGATTTTGACCATGAAAATGAAATGAATGATGCAGCTCCTGTTCCGACATCATCCGAAATGAGGAACGTCCTGAAAGGTATGCGCAGTTATTTAGACGCACATTCCAAGGGTGAAATGAATAACAAAATGGATGACATCGAACAGTTTGTTGGTAATTTGTTGCTAAAAATAATGCAAAGAAAAATATCTTTGTCCAAAAACTCAAGAAATAATCTTGTTTTTCAAAAAAAAGGAAAAAAATGGAAATTTTATATTAAATTTCTTTTGAAAGTTTTTGTTTCATTGATTTTTATTAAACATATGCATATATTCGTATCTATGTAAATAAAATCAATTCAATTTTGGTGCTATATTGTTTTGCTTTTTTGCAATATCCTTTAACACGGAAAATGTTTCATTCCCTTCAGTTTCGTGTTAAGCGATTTTCACTCTAATTCTAGCTTCGGCGCTGACTGCTTTGTCGTAGGGACTGGGAACAAATTCCATAGAAGGCATAGATACTTAGAAATGTATAGTGCTTGTGTGGCGTGGGGAAACTAAATATCCGTTTAGTCCTCTCGTGAAATTGGTGGAGAGGTGGTCCCTGACCAATCTCAGGGTGTTCTCCTTAAAATTTGGATTAGAATGGAGCTAAATCGTTGCGTCACCTGTATGGTGTACAAAGCTGCGAGTAACGCTAGTCGTAAAAGCTAGCCACTTGCTGTGGTGAATTTCATGTGCTTCGATCTGACGCCCTTGACCAGGAGGCTTCATAAGAAACAGAAACAACAAATGCATGAGTAGATTAGATTCAAGTATATTAGCGAAAAAATAATATTAAATTTTAAATTGCTTCGTCTAAAGTTTACTCTACAGAAAAAAACTGAATTTTTTAACTATATCTTTTTAATTCTACTTTAAATTCAAAATTTAATGAAGAAATATTATTAAAATCTAGTACTGATTGATCTAAGAATTTTTCATGTGCGTAATAATTTTTTCCCGCAGAAAGAGAATGAAGGAAATTAGTTCAGACGAAATTCAAAATTGGACACTAGGTTATGAGTTTTTAGTTTTGTATGAATGTAATTAGTTGATTCTCTCTAATGTGTTTGTTAAATGTAAAATAATCAATGTAATTTGTACAAATTATGTATATCTCTGATTAAACTATGTAAATAACGTATTCTCTAAACTTCTTTTAGTTTTACCGTTTTATTCTGTCACTCTATATAGGATGCTAGTTTTTGAGTAATTTTATCACAAGAGTACCTAATTATAAAACATTTTATTTAAGTAGTTAATTCTGCAGAGGGGTATTGAAAGGTATTAGTGTGTTTAAAATATTTCTAAATTATTCGTTTACGCATGATAAAAATACCTCATTCGATTTCAGTTTAAACGTGTAAAACAATTATCCATTTCATAACAAAATCGATATATGATTATGAACTGTGTTCGTAATCAAATTAAGAATAATTGTATATTAACTTGGCTGAATAAAATTATCATCGATTCATTTTTAAATTAAATGATTTTGTTAATAAAAAGATGATATTTCTTCATATCTAAAAAATCTTTTATAAATTGTTTGTCATCCTTTCATAATAAAAATAATATTCGCTGATGCAGTACGAAATAAATACATTTTTTATAAAATCTTTCAATTAATTAAAAAAAATGTTTCACATAAATATTTTTTGTTACGTTCACTTTCGAGAAATGTTTTGAAATGAGGTGAATTTACTTCAGGTTATTCCTTCATCGTGTGATTTATTACATTTAATATTTCACACACACACACACACCAAAAATTTTTCCTCTACACTTATTTCTCTCATAAGCAACAAACAACCCATGGAAAAAGGTAGGTGGACAAAGAGAATTTGTTCATCACTAGTACACATACAAAAATAAAGTAAAATAAATCCCAACAATAATAAAACTCCAACTCATCACCAAAATGAAAACAGACAAGACAACTCTTCCTTTATAAAACCTTAGACCTACAGACTGAGAAGGAAGAAATAAATAAATAAATAAAAAATAGAGAGTAAGGCAACTTCAACCTTAATGGAAATAATTACGAAATGAAAACCCTTTCTAGCCAAACGCTAGTGGACATTGAGGGACCGAAGGGGAGGAGAGGGAGAAGGATCTGTTTTGGATAGTTCCCACCGGAGGAAAGGCAAGTGTGGATAGAATGGGGGTGAAGACTGAAAGGGGGGATAGGGAAGGTGAAGAAGTAGAAGCAAAGTGTTCTCTTGACATCAACAGCTCGGTAGGAATCAGAGTCCTCCCATCGATCTAGCCTCCCCCTTCTTCATCTTCTGGCATCCCCCCCCGCTGGAAAGATACTGCACTGGAAGAGGTTGCAGCTGTATCATCATCGATGGGATAGTATGGAACCGCTGGAGGGGAGAGTGAGGGGAGATCTGGTGGGTTGCCAAATCCACGTACTTAATACGCGATGACCCTGAACATTCTCAGGCAGCAGATCATCGTCGGACGGGGAGACGGATGTGTCTTGATTTTGAAAGTGGAAATTTTCTCTCTCCCCGTGGAATAACAAGAGAGGACTGCTGCCTAACGATTATTTTGGGGTCTATCTAGACCACCCCTCACCCCCACTTCGTCACTGAAATGAAACTTTTCTTTTGGGTTTGCTTCGTGGCTGAACAGTTTAATAGATGTAACTTTTAGAGGCTGTGAAATGGGACTTTGAATGTAAAGTTGCTGAACACAATCCATTACAAAGATGGATTTTTTATTGTTTTTATGATAAATTGGATCCTAAAGATATTTAACTAATGAACCTTTAATAATATTTCAACTAATTACATAATTTTTCATCACTTATAAAAACATACCTCAAATTCAACAATGTGATCCTCTTTGAGTATAGGCCACGGTAGCCTAGTGGTTGTGGACCCAAACTCGTGGCCTGGGTATCGCGGATTCGAGTCCTGAAGCCATTGATGGCAATCCGTGTAGGGGGGAGCGATGAACGTCAAATATGTCGGGACTCATTGGTAATTAGGAGATGGAGATGGACTCAGGTGTCGACTTCGTCTTTTGACCTAGGTTAAAAATTAGGAGGCTTGTCGCCAATAGCCCTTGTGTTGCTTTTTAATGCAATATTAATATAATTCTCACTTACAAGGTTATTTTTTCTAGCAATGTTATGTTAAAATGTTTTTAGGATTGAGGTTGATTTATGAAAAGAAACACATTTAGCTTATTAATTCAACTCAGTGGAATTACAGCCCATGAGGGCCAAGGCTTACTGTGCCCAACTCAGTATGCATGAAATTGGGCACTGAGGTGCATGAGTAGATGTACTGGTCAAGTGGTCAGTCTGACACGAAACCTCAGTGTTGAGTTTCCAAGCAAGCTTGGTACTCATTTATCGACCCACTGAAGCGATGAAAGGCTGAGTCAACCTTGTCCAGCCTGGGGTTTAAACCTCGGACCTGAGGCGTGGAAGCACGATGCACTAACCACTCAGCCATTGGCCTTCTATTTAGCTCATTACTTAAAATTAATTTGATTTTTTAGATAATTTTTTGGTGAGAAGTGTATTTCCCACCCACTGGGTTGTATTACTTTTTTATATTGCAATAAATGATATATTTTTTAAAAAAAATATATTTGTAAATTTTAAAACATGTGCCTATTTAATTATATAATAGATGTATCTTGTATGTAAAAATTTAAGAATTTATGCATATTACTTTCCACGAAATTTCAGAAAATAGAGATCAGTAGATAATGGACATTACAAGCAATGGGCTAAATTCGCTTGATGTCATAGTCACGTAATAACAGCAGTCACGTGTGTTTCCAACCAATCAATTGATGAACTCATGTGACGTCATTGTGTGACGGGCTCACGCGTTTTTTCTTTAACATGTCTTTTGGTGTTCTTTGGGACCAGAATGAATGGCAACTCTTTTCCAGCGAACCCAAGAAGTAAAGTTTGAAGGAAAGATGCAAATTAGGAAGCTTTTAAATAACAAAAGTTTAGAGTAAACTGGGTGGTATTTAGGGAATGTGTGTTATGAAAGTCCGTATTTCAAGTGTGAAGAGGTTTTGAGAAGTTAAGTGATAGCCAATAGAAGTTACCCGTAACAGAGAGCCCTTAGGTCAAGGTGCATACCATTGCATGCCAGTGAACCGCAACTTCAACTAGGATCAGATAGATTGATACTTCGTTCGACATTAAAGGTAGGAGTGACTATGTAAATATTTGGATCTGTAATCGCATTGAAATTAAGTTTAGGCGAGTTAGTTATTGATACTGGTCCGAGTTACTTTATTTCGGTATTGTATTTTGTGTGTTTAGCCACCGTTGATTCTCTCGCATATCATATTATTATCTACTCAGTTAAAGGTTTAAGTTAAGATCTTACAATAAAGTCATGTTATGACAATGGCAGCTTCTGGTTCTTCATTTATTCCTACATCTCTAGCTCACGCTGATAATCTAGGAGAAGGGTACCCGAGAGTCATGTCCGACCGAGAGTTATGTCAGATTTTAATCAATGAAAAACACGTGATTGCCTTTATCATGTGACCATCATGAATATACTCCATACAAATATAATTCGTTATAACGGCAAAGGTTATTTTTTAGGGTTGCACGTGGTCAACAACTTAAGTCAATCGTATGTTATCTGGGAAAGAACTTTTTTTTTTTGCAGCTCAGGAGATTTACAGGTTGTTCCTTGTGCTTGCGACTTGAGAAGCCAGACGTCAGTTGCCTTGCTAGCCGAAGTGCTAGCTGCATAAATCATAGATGGGAAAATAGTTTCCCATTCACATTTAAAAATCAATTAAGTTGGTGGTAAGTACACTTACAGTGACCTTTTTTATAAAAGTTATTACCTTGATTTCTCTCTTTCACTCATATTTTTACTTGTAATTTCAATTACCTACTTATTTTTTATACAAATGTATTAATGTCGAATGCTTTTGGTAAATTTCACTTTCAAATATCCTTTTAATATAATTACATTTTCCAACATAAATTATTTGAATGTAATCTCGGTTGTGTGTGTGTGAATACCTTTAAATATTGCGAAGTTTTCCAGATGCGGATTTTGTTGTATACTTTTACAAGGTAATCTCGTTGTAATTGAATTGAATTCATTTTCTTCACTCATTTAACTAGGTATTGGAGAGGCGTGGTGACAGTTAAGAGATAGAGCTCGTAGTTTTAATCTATAATTAAATGATGAGATTTAGACGCATAAGTATAGAGTTTTAGGAAACTATAATGAGAAATGGGATATTGTGCTCTCAAATATTTTTAAAAATTATTAAATCACACATAAGATTCTACTTTAGTGGATTATTTCGATAATTCTATCCCCTATATAATGAACTCTAGCAACACCAGTATTTTTGGTACAGTATTGTAAAATGTTCCAAGCTGATAATGATTATTCTTAGTTAATTTTATTTAGAGTAATATTTGTGCTTAATCGAAATTTTCGTTTTCATATTTCCATCGTTTTTAGTAAATTTGGTGGCCAAGGTAACGGACTGGTAGCCGGCGTGTCATGAGTTCGAGCCTAGTGCACCTAAAGACCCACTGTATACGGGAGCGATGCACGTGAAATCTGTCAAGAGCACAAACGTCCTTCCATTGATGTGGTAGTTAGGAGAGGGAGGTGCCAGCTCAGGTGTCATCCTCGTCACTTGAATATTACGAGGTCCAACGCCAATTGATTGATTGGTTGATTGAATTTTAACGTCGCATTGTTCAGCTACACGAGGGCTTTTGGCGACGGACCCCTTAATTTTGAACCATGATCAAGTGACGTGGACGACACCTGAGCTGGCACCTCCCTCTCCTAACTACCACACCACATCGACGGGAGGACGTTTCAGCTCTCGATAGATTTAACATGAATCTCTGCCCTACACGGCGGGTCTTTAAAGGTACTGGTACTGGGCTCGAACTCGTGACAAGGCAAGGCAAGGCACGATCCGATACTTATACCGCTCGGCTACCGCAGCCACAGATCCGACGCCAAAAACCCTCGTGTAGCTAAACAGTGCGACGTTGATATTCACTCACTTTTAATAAACTTGTGCGGTCCCAGAAACCGTAACATTTACTTGAACGCCAAGATAGTTAATAACTCGAATTTAACTATACTATTACGTGAATTTAGAACATTAGTTTAAAATATTCCAAAATGAGGATTCGAAGAAAAAAAAAATCTAAATTTTGTCAAAACAATTCATAGAAATTCACAAAATATTACACCATTTGGGAATTTTCAGTCTTAATATTAACACGATTTTATTAACACTTCTTAATTTTTTATTTCTTGACTTCATCGACTTTAATTTATTCGTTGAAACAAAAAGTATTTGCTAAGGAAAAAAGTTTTCATCTTTAGCCCATGTCTAATTTTTAGAATTAAAGAGTGTATATATATAGAGAGAGAGAGAGAGTGTACTTTATAGAAGTGTATCAAAAGAGATCATGACTTTTGATCCTCAACATTTCATAACTAAAAAAAGAATCCTCCTTCGCTGTTTTCTTGACCTAATCTTTCCTAGCATATAGAGACTAAATAATCTCCCTCTACTTTGATATTAAAAAAAAATTATAGATCTAGAAAATAAAATATCCCCCTTTGGCTTGTACATGAAGTCTAGGTCGTCGTTTGGTGTCATTGGGGTTATAACATTTAACTGTGTGGTGAGGAAACATATATAAAAAAAGACATTTAAATTCTCATTGATTTTCTACTTTAAGTGTTTTTTTCGGGATTAATACGTCTGTATTCTTAAGAAATATTTCATTTTTAGGATAATTCACGCTTAAATCCATGTTTCATCTTGGACTGATATAATTATCATTTGTAAACATAATTAATTCTTCGCGGCAACTTTATGTATTTTTTTATAAAACAGAGAGAACTATGTCAGTGTAAAGTATTCAACAAATCTCATTACTTGAATAATGTTAAGGTATCCGATAATTTGCGACAAATTTTTTTAAAAAATGGAGATATGGAGTTCTTTTTTAGGTTTTCAGATTTATTTAATACATTTTAAGAAAAAAAGGCTAAAATTTAAGAAAAGAAAAATAAATTATTACCAATAATTGGGAACAAATGGGTAAAAATTGCAAAACATTTACACAAACGGGGCCCGCTCTGTACACAAAAAGTAAGTAAACAAATTCCTAATTTTTCAATTTTGATGTATTACTTTGCTATTCGTTTTCGAAGTGACCTTCTTGGTGTGGTGTGGTAGTTAGGAGAGGGGGGTGCCAGCTCAGGTGTCGTCCACGTCACTTGACCATGGTTCAAAATTACGTGGACCGTCGCCAAAAGCCCTCGTGTAGCTGAACAGTGCGACGTTAACATTCAATCAATCAATCAATCGAAGTGACCTTCAGGGAAAGAAGTATTTTATTTTTACAAAAACTAGAGCACTTTATCTTAATTATTATACGAAATTGCTTAAAAAAACAGTGATTATATTCACTTAAGGCAGTGTTTCTCAAACTGTGGGGCGCGCCTCCCTGGGGGGCGTGATAACCTTACGAGGGGGGCGCGAGCATATCGAAAATAAAAGGTTTAAAATAATTAATTTATTGGAATGAATTAAAACAAAATACTTTCAGACGTAATAAAAAATGCACTTTTACTCTAATATAAGTTATAGGCAATATTAAGTCATCAAAAGAAAAAAAAACTTCTTCAATACCTAATTAGCTATCTTTGATCCTATAACCAAATAAAAAATAGTTTATTTAATTTGCTGTAATCCCATGATGAGAGAGTTTTTATTACGTTTTCTTTTTTAAAACTAACATTATACTCTTTCAGAGAAAAAAAACAGATCCCAGATCCCAGAATCGAAAAAATTTAGGGACATAAAAAATTCATCACTGTCATTATTTTTGAAATACTGCACATTATAGCTGTAATTTGTTTGACCTTCTAAGTTATTGGTACAGTTAGTTATGACCCCTCTCTTATGTGTTTATTTCTCCTTTAAGAAAGTTGTAAGTAATGTATTTCTCTGTTGCGCTTTTTTCCATGCAAAACAGTTTTATGATATTTGGAAAACCACGGAGAGCACACACACACACACACTTTGATGGATTACTTGGCCAAGAATTAGACCAAGATGAGTATTTTCAAACATATAAAGCATAACAATTATTTTTAGCAGTAACATACATATTATCATATTGAATACACTTTTTACCCGGAAGTGGTCACGCGGGACACACAGATCACGAAATTGTTAATTCTGGCAAAACTGTTTATTTGTTACCAAAGAAAAATTGAAAAGTCCTTGAAAGTAGGTAAGTAAACTTTCTCTTAGTTAAATTATTCACTGGAATATAACGATTTGTATCGTGTACATTAAAATAATTATTAAAAAAAAAGGATTGGGGTGACTCAATAACCCCGCTCGGCCGTATGGAGTGCGCGCCTGCTCCCAGGTTAAAACATGTTGAAGTATTTTTGCTTTAAATATTAAAAATAATACAATTATTCTTCATCGGAATTTTATATTATTGTTCATTATTTAACATCAATTATAAATGCTAATTCTGCGTGGCTTAAAATTAAAATTTGCTTAAAACTAATTATAATTTGAGCAATGATTTAAAAAAACATTTTACATTTTCGTAAACATTGTCGCGCACTTGGCTTTACTCTCCTTACAATACAGCTATTATATCAACAATGCTTTATTTTCTTATAAATATATATAAACTCGTGCAAAGAGCGGGTACTTCGACCGGCATACCTTTAATGTATCAGTGCTGCACAGAATATTTTATAACTAATTAATTAATACTAAATTAAGAACGAGTTTAATAAGTATTAACGAATTCCATGGGCTTGTCTTGCAAAGCAAAGTTTTTATAAGAAATGCATATGATTAGAAATTGACCCTCTGAGTTACTTTTCTATATTTAGCAGATATCCATATTTTGTATTCTAAGCAGTCATCGCATTTTGCAATATGTTCAACTTAAAAATTAGAGAAAGGAAAAATAACATAATAATTATCCTATTACTTAATTAATTAATTTTTTTGCTTAAAAGTAGTATTCAAAATTTAATACTTATGTTATTAATTTGTATGGTTTATAATTAAGATCTCGTATTGTAACTTTAGCGTCAAAGTGCATTATTATTGCATTTAGTGCATTATTAATGTGTAAGGGGGGGAGATAAAAATTGTGACTGAAAAGGGGAGCGCCAGTATTGAAAGTTTGAGAAGCACTGACTTAAGGGATTGTAAATTTTGTAATAAAACAGTGATTAATAAATCTACAGATTAAAACACTTCTATTGTTATACTGAACATGCATGAAAAATTTCAGCAAATTATTTTGAAAACTGTTTGAGCAATAGCTGTCCCCGTTTTAGTTTTTTTTAAAAAAACACATTGCGAGAAAAACGAAAGTTATGGTATCTGCTTTTATTTAAACACTTACAGTTTTTGTTCTAGTGAATGGAAAATAAAACGCTATTTTCATAAAGCTAATAAGATTACCTATAAAATAAATTATAAAAAAATTGTCAATTTTTTAAAAAAAATCATGTCTTAGGGTAGTCAGATATCTTAAAAGAAACTCCACCCAATATATTCATTTAAGTCATTTTTATTGTCTGTCGGTGACAAAATTCGTTGACTTTTTCAAAAGTGTACTTTTTGTATTTAGTACCAGCTTGCCGCACCACGGCTACACCATACACTGGTTTGACGAAACGGAATCCCCATTCGGGTCAGTCATTGAACACTTTTGCAATTTGCGGAAGAAGGGTCACTGCCTACCCCCTTCCTAGAGAAGAAAGTCACTTTTTTTGCTGACAGATGTTTTTAGCCATATAAATAGAAGGCTGGTGTTTTTAGTCACTACTGCAACTTATATACATTCCCAGTTGGTTTGAGTGTCATTAGAACAATTTTCCGTTGATGTTGAGGAAAGTCTGGTATCGAGAGGGAGGGTCAGGTTGACGCGTCCACCGATGTCGCTTGAATCACAAGTCGTGATTTATTAAGCATGTTATACTCTCCACGGAGTGCATAATCAACCAATTTCGCGAGGTTGTGTGCCCATCTAGCGTTCAGTTCCTGGGTAACTATTTCAACTGAAGCTGTTGATCTTGGGGAATGAAGGTTTTTATTTAGACCACCAACCTGCCAGTCCACAACTACGCCGTACACGCGTTAGACAATTGGGAGGTAAATTAATCCCTCTTTGACCACAGTCGTTAAGCGCCTTTATTCCTGTCCTTTTATTGCTTATGATTTGCGGGAAAAAGGGTCACTGCAAGGTCAAAGGATAGTGTCATGAAACAAAATGTCATAAACAGAAAATTCTTCAACAAAAGGGAGGGAACTTATCGTTCAAATACCACGAAATGCCCCGTATTGTTCTTTCAGTTAGAAATGTAAGCCTTTTGTTAGATAACTGAAGCCTGTATTCGCAAGACGTGGATTATTAGTATACAGATACATTCAGTTTTTATTTAATGTAAACGCAAGTTTTCAAGTTAAAAATATAAAGGTTAAATTGCATTTGATTAATCAAAGAAACTGAATTAAATAAATGCCTTTGAGGCTCAGTACCGTCAAAAATCAATCTATATTGCTTTCCATTATCTATCGATTAAACTTTAAGAAATATTCGAATTCTCATTGTGCTATTTGATGAATATACCTTTATATCCTTTACTGTTATTTATTGCAGACTTTAACTGATAAAAAACAAGAATGTTTAAACAATGTATAAAATGACCCGAGTTCATTTAAAAATTTAACTTCATAATAAGTAGAAAAGTTATCTAAAATTATCAACAAATCTAATCTTAAAAACAAAATTGTACGAAGTGTTGTTTCGACCGCATCGTTGTTTCATCATCCTCGTGCTATCGTGGATGAAATAATGTAAATGACTCTAAGCTCTTATTAATGAGTGTAGACCCTCTTGAAGGATTTAGACGTAGCCTAACTAAAATTGGATTGGGGGTAACAGAAATACAACCTAAAAATCAAGAGTTTTAAAAGATAGTTGATAGAAATTTTCCAAAGAGGTTTTTACGTATACACAATTTGACTTTTCAAGATCCATAAAAATTTATAGGACATTCATATTCAATTTATTCATTCGTACTCATTTTTAGATTCGTGGTCAATGGTACACAATTTTTGAAAGAATCCTCTCTGTTTTCATAATAACATTTTATATCATGATGAAACAAAATCAGGAATATTGTCATAAAGTATCCGACTAAGTTCGCTACCTTGGCTTTCCAACGTAGTAACAAACATTACTTTAATATTTAGTGTCAGTTAGGTTAGAATACACGTATACAATTTGTGACGGGCTTATCGCGTTTTCAACTAAAAACTCTTCTTGGGTTCTTTGGGGCCGAAAAAGGCAAATTCTTTCCAACTAAATCCAGCAATGAAGCGTCAGTATGCAAATTAGGAACCTTTTAAATAGCAGAATTTTAACGTAAGCGTATGACCTATTGGGAAGAGATTATGCTAGTCTGAGTTTAAGCGCGTAAACTGAAGTCAGAGAAGTAAGCCGTTATTCTAGTGTGAAGCTATACGTGACAGAACGATCAAGTCAAGGTGGATACTATTCCACGCGAGATCAAGAAAAGAAATTTAGGATCGGAGAGGATTGTTACTAACCAAGAGATTAAAAGGATAATTCTGTTATCTATTAGGAACTGTGTATAAGTTGAGATTAGGAATAGGCGGGAAGAAAGTAAATAAAGTCGCGCTTATTTGGTAATACGTATTGTGTGTTTTCTCATCTCAGATCCGCTAATCTATAATATAAATATTATCATTGTTAGTGTTCAAGTTAAGATCTTAATAAAGATATATTAAGATAATGGCAACTCCTGGTTCTTCATACACTCCCACTCCTCTAGGTCACGAAGATAACTTAGAAGTAAAGCATCACCCACGGGCGAATAACTTACAAATTATTTTCAGAATCTTATTACAATAAAAAATATTTAAATGCAATATTTTGGCAAAAAGAGAACATATACTTATCTATTTTCAAAACATTCTCCTTTGATGAAAACTACTTCTTAAATAATAATATTTAGTTTATATAAAGCTAATTTCTCCAGAGGACCCAAACTTGACCTTTTGAAAAATCACATTATTTTCAGAGTTATTACCAATTGCAATAATAATCGGTGCTCTTAAGCTAAAATGTCTTCACTCTGATGTATTAATATATGGATAAATCCACTTCTAAATTTAATATTTCAAAAACCTTATTTCACCTTGATGCGAACATTCTGTAGCTATTAAAGCCGATTATACACCCTATTAGGAATGTCTTTTTCTGATTTACAAGGTGTCGACCAACTTCTGTGCTTGACAAGTGACCAGTTTCCTAATTTAGAGTGCATGGTGTACCCAATTTTGTTTTCATATTTATTGGTCTTATAATGGACGATATTTTAGGCAAGTTTGGTTTGATATACTTTGTTAGTTTTCTTTTTTTTATAGCAAACAAAAAAAAAACGAAAGCATTTGTCCATTTAATTGCTTTTATCTAAATTTACATTAGACAAGAAATGGAAAAAAAAAAACCAACTGAGAACTTGTCGTCACACCGTTTCCTCGCGCTGGTTCAGGTGGAGATCTCACGAACAATGAGGTAAAGATTAAGAAACTATCAATTTGGAGAGGGAACGAGGTGTCAAATATACACTGGTGTGCAAAAATTAAGGACGAGACGGTTTTTTCAATATAACTTTGTACAAAAGCTTTCCAAATCAACACATTTAATACCGTAAGATCCCCAATACGTAAGGACATGTGTAATGTAAGCAACACATACTAAAAGAGAAATCAGAGGGATAAAAAGAAGCTTTACTGAAAAAGTAGCATGGAGCGCAATGCGACTGAAGGCCGAAACATCCCTGTGATGGGTGTCTAGCAAGAAACATCCGGTCTTTAGTAGGGGATATGATCTCCCCTGATTGCTAGGCAGGTTTCACAGCGTCTGCCCATGCTGAGAATGAGGGTGTCAATGAGTTGTTGAGGCATTGCTGCCCATTCGTCTTGCAGCGCCAATCGAAGCTCCCGAATCGTTACTGGTGGTAAGGTACGAGCTGTCTAGAAAATCCCATACATGCTCGTTGGGATTGAGATCCGGAGATCGTGCCGGCCAATCCATACGTTCAATATCCTCACTCTCTAAGAGCTGTTCGGCAGCTACTGTGTGATGACATGGTGCATTGTCGTCCATGAAAAGGGACTGCAGACCCATAGCGCCTCTAAAAAGACGCACATATGGAAGAAGAATCTCGTTACAATAACGGGTCCCGTTGACTGAACCTGCGTCGAAGATGTGAAGGTCTGTACGACTACCAAGCATGATGCCTCCCTAGATGAGATTACCGCGACCTCCATACCTGTCCCTTTCAATGATGTTCGAGGGATGATTGCGGCTTCCCCGCACTCTCCAGATGAGTATGCGATGAGAATCGCTACTCAAACTGAATCTGCTCTCATCTGTAAAGAGTACTCGTCCCCATTCATTGTCTCTCCAATTTCGGTGTTCCCGGCACCACAGAGAACGCCTTCTCCGATGCGCAGGCGTTAAAGGTACACACCGTACAGGGCATCGTGTAAACAGACAACCACCGTGCAGTCTTCTGGCCACGGTAAAACGCGATATCGGTCATCCAGTCGCCTGTGTCGTGTGTCTAGCGATTTCTCCCGCTGTCTGCCGCCTGTTTCTTCTGGCCTGTAAGACAATGTACCGGTCATCTGCGGGTGTGGTTCCTCGTAGACGACTACTACTAAACCCTCGGATAGCTGTTCCTGTAGTTTGAAATTGTCTCCAAAGTCGTGAAACGATGCTGTGAGTAATTCCGAACTCTGCAGCCACACTTATCACACAGCGGCCTTCCTCCAACTTCCCAATGATTCGACCTCGGGTAAAAGCATCCGGATGTCGTCTAACAGACTGATTATTCGCCATTTCTCGCTGAGGCAGCAACTCGGTGTGATTTTAACTGCTATACGGCGTGCAATCTCTTTGCCAGAAATACTGATCTTACACCGACAACATGCTTTATACTACTCAGACACTCCCCCAGTACGTCTACCTGCATATCTGCGCATGTGCTACCGTACATCACCTTACTTAATCTCCTGATTGGTCTTTCTGTCCGCTCTGCCTCTTCGTTCAGCAGATATGCTAATTTTTTGGTTTCGTCCTTAATTTTTGCACACCACTGTATATTGAATAGAATAATAATATACTTTGACGCAAATTTACAATGAGAATTTAGCTATAAACAGTACAAATTATCAATGTAAGTATTATATTTTGTATATAATTTTATGACATGCCCGTAGGGTCACTGGTAATTATTAAATTTGTCCTTAATTTAGTATTGTTATATTAATCATAAAACACATTGTGTATTACTGATAAATTTATGTTGCATCAGTGTAAATGAGTGTTTTATTTTTTTATTATGTCAGAATGTATTTTGTTTTGCTTCCTGCCTGTAAATTAATATTTTTTTTAAAAAAATAATCTTTTGTTTTCGCCTTTTTGATATACTCGCAACCCTTGTAGGGTTATCACGCCCCCTAGGGGTCGCGCCCCACAGTTTGAGAAACGCTGCTTTAGAATCGAATACAGTGTTAAAGCTCTCCAAAAGTCACCAATAGGGATTGCAATACCGGGATACCGAATACAGGTATTTGGATCCATTTGTACAATTTTGTAATACCGGTATTCACAAGTTTAAATACCGGTATTTCGGTATTTACTAGAAATTTTTAAAATTGTCTCCACTATAAGTTCAGGGATCACCAGCATAAAAAAATAGAGTACGTTTTGTTTTTATGTCTTCCTAACGGGCGAAATTATTTAGACTGAGAATACAAAAATGCATCGTACAATCAAGATAAGTGATAAAATATGTGAATCATCCAAGGAGATGAACCAAAACAATCTTATTTCAGCTCGGAACGATACTGCACACGAACAGGATTCATAGTCTGATATTCGTATCTGTGAAAATAAGGTCGTAGTTGTGAAGAAAGTGTGTAATAATTGGATATTTTTTTTAATTGGGGAGTTTGTTATTCACATTTTATTTGCATATCATACTTTAGTTATCAAAATACTTTTTCAGATTTATAATATATATACTCATAAATAATAACCCATAATAATTAATAAGAATAACTTTAAAGAACATAAAAAAATAAGTTAATAATGCTTCGGTATGGTTTAATTATTTATATATGATGAAAACTCCAGACCACAGACTGAATATTAAATAAGTATCCCTTTATTTTTTTGTAATTCTTTGTATACTGCTATAATTTGTTAGTTACACATTACTTTTTGTGATATTTACACTCTCTAATTAAACTGGCAAATAAAACAAAGAAACACCTGTGTTTTCTGTCTTTTTCTGAATTTTCTACTACTGGTATTAAAACTTGTATCCCGGTATTAAGACCTAAAAAATACCGAATACCGGTATGGAAATCTTAAGTCCGCGATATTGATTCCTAGTCACCAAGTATCTTTAATTCACATTTCTGTTACTTCAGGTCATCCATGTAAAATGTGTTTTCCTGCTGGAAGAGACTTGTAGCAGATAAGTAACATTTCAGTAACCTTAAGGCGTGCTTTTTTTCGGAAGCAGAGTGATTGATTATAAATAAATGACTATGCAAGAATTGCCAAAGTAGTAATTATCTAGGGATTAATATTGATTCCATTGGATCATTATCAGTTAGAACAAAGATAAAAGAATTACAAGGAATTTCTTTTTATTTTTAACAATTACGTTGAGCGTTCTTTACTGCTCAGAGGGTAGAAAAACCTGTGACAGATTCTAAAGGTAAAAAATAATGGTGACATCGCTTAGTCCCGGGTTGGACATTTCGTCGATCGCGATCGACCGGTGGACCACCAAGACATTTAGAGGTAACCGCTTGAAAATTTTAGCATTTAGTAGTTACATACAGAAATATTCAAGATCGGCTGAGTGAGTGAATATTAACGTCGCACTGTTCAGCTACACGAGGGCTTTTGGCGACGGGCCACGTAATTTTGAACCATGGTCAAGTGACGCGGACGACACCTGAGAGGGCCCCGTCTCTCCTAACTAGCACACCACACCAACCGAAGGATGTTTCAGCTCTCGACAGATTTAACGTGCATCGTTGCCCTACACGGAGGTTTTTTAGTGGTACTGGGCTCGAACTCTTGACATACATGCCATGATCCGATACCTTGACCACTGGGCTACCGCAGCCCTCTCAAGATTGGCTGAAGTATGCGAACTAAGTCATCTACTAACTGCAACAGAGAAAACTAACAAGATAAAAATGGTTTTTTAATGTATTTTGCATTGTTTGATAATAAATACATCATTTGATATTATATTTATGGCTGTGTTAGTATTATGTTTGTGTCGTGCGTTTTGCTTTGAACGCGGTTTTACTCGTAAAAGTACCAGTTTTTTTTCTGTTTTTTTTTTCAATTTAGTTCTGTAGGTAAGAGTACTAAGTAATAATTTCATATTTATTATTAAAATACTGTGAACCTTTTCCTACCTCACCATACCTATGACCCTGGGCATTGGCGCACACAAGAATTTTTGAAGGGTTTGGTGGTTGGAGTCGAGGGTTGAAAGTCTACTAATCTCACATCCTACCCGAATACGCAGAAAAAACATAATTTTTTTATTTTGTCGATTGTCGCGAACAAAAAACAGTAAAAAAATAAATTCCTAAATAAATAATCAACATTAATAAATAAAAAGTTAGTATTAACAAAACTTAATTATAAGTTTTACGCACTATATACGGGATATTATAATCAATCAGGGGAAAAAATCAAGGGCTATGCGGTCGAGTCTGGACCCGTGGACCCTCCCCCTTCTTGTGCGCGCCACTGACAGTGAGTGGACTGAAATACCTTGAAAAAATTAGTAGCTCGTACCCTGGAATAGTCTGCCCACCCCTGGCTTAGTTCTATTTCTTTATTATCGATTGAATTACAGGATACAACACAAAAACAAATATAGATCGAGATTAAATAAGATTGAAATATTAGAACATTCTCATTCTTTCTTTCTCCACTCCCTCACGTTTTTTCGACCTCCTTCTCTTCTTTCCGACCTCCTTCCACACTTCAACTTCAGCGTTGCCAGATCCTCCCATGTATGTTCCACTCGTTGCCAAAAACCGTATCGTTCGCACAACTGTTGTTTGGTATGGGCACTAGATCCTCAAAGTAACGCTTGTGATATAATTTTACGGACACGTGGTTCAAATATCTGGAGTACAGTTTAAAAATAAAAAAATTATTGAAATATTATTACTAAATCAACCTTATCTTTTAAATAGATTATTTAAGCTTACATAAAATATATCAGAATTGTATTTTAAGAAGTATTCCATATGTATTTTAATCGCGGAAAATTCCATACATGAATCAATCTTTATTAGAGAGCAGTATTTATTTATAGATATCGCAGATAAATATATCGGATTTTTGTGATTGCTTATGTTGGGTCCTCAAAAGCACAGCCAGTTAACTTTTGGAAATAATCCGAATAAAAAAAAATTCACTATCACTAACTTTTTCACGCTGTAATAAACATCAAATTTAACTGCATAAAAATTAAAAATTTTGAGTTTTATTTATTTATTTTGCCAATTTTACTTAATATGCTTTTTTATTTATTATGTATATTTTAACTTATAATGCATTTTTATTACGGTTTTTTACTTGTTAGGCTTTTTCTGTTTACTATGGACTTCTTTAGTTATTTATGTAGCCTTTTTTATTCATTATTTTACCAATTGGCAGTTTACTATATCAGCGTTTTTTTTGTGAAGAAAATTCGAAACAAAATTTAATTCAAGGAAAATTAAATTATTTTTTTCTGATTTTATACACTTGTGAAACTGACAATTTCTGCTAAATATTTGATAAGTACACAATTTTTCACATGTTATATTTATAAATTTTATTGCAAAGCGTTTTTTTAATATCCTAAAGTTATTATTATTTTCAAAGAAGTTTCCAAATTAATTTTTTAAATTTTTTGTTATATATATATTAAAATAAAAATTGTAATTTACTTGATTCATGTATGAAAGTCACAGCACAATTAAGGTGAAATAGCAAACAAACCAATTAAAATATTGTCAAAGACGAAGATGTAACGATAATAAAGGAAAATTTTACAGTTTATATATTTGGCGTTTCTGAATCAATGCAGTTTAAAGTAGTAGAAAGGAGAACAAACTAAAAATTGACTTCCCCAGAAATTAATGTGGTTGTGTATAGGAGGTTTCTTTTGTGCTTCTATTTCCCTTCAGGAAATGTAGAATAGTTCTAGAAAAATTACGGAGAGAAACGCTTCTCATTTATGTATCTTTGAATCTTTCTTTCAGGTTATGACTCGAGAGCATATAATGTATTGTCGATCACACTCTATCTGAAACAAGTAATTATAAGTACATTTAATAACAAATATACAAGTCATGAAATAGAGGGATAGATAAGTTAATTGGTAACGGAATTATATTTTACTTTTTATTCAGCTTCTCTAAAGATTCCATTCTTTTGCTGTTATATTCCTTTATTTTCTAAAACTTTTAAACTTGTGTTGTTATTGCAGCGTTTCTCAAACTGTGGGGCATGACGACTCTACGAGGGGCACGAACATATTGAAAAGCAAAAAAAAAAGATTATTTAAAAAAATTATTAATTTATCGAAATTTTAAATAAATAAAATACATTCTGACATAATAAAAATAAATTATACATTTACACTGATATATTATACTAATAAGTGTATCGGTGCTACACATTGTATTTTATAATTAATTTAACAATACGACGTTAAGAACAAGTTTAATAATTACCAGTGACCCCATGAGATTGTCATATATAGAATTATATACTAAAATTAACACTTAATTTTGTAATTAGCCCGGTTTATAATTAATCCTTTAACTGCCGATTAAATTCGTTGGGGAAGGAATATAAAAACAAAAACATTCTGAAATAAGTACATTCTTCGCAAACAATGTCAAGGTCCTTTTATTGCATTCCAAAGCCTTCGGAATAATTTTATGGATAGCAGTGTAGAGAAAAAATCGTACTTCAGAAAAACGTACATATAAAGAGTGTTTTTTTCCAGGTATAGAAGTCTAAGTTGGCATTACTTTCCAAGATGGCGACCGATTTAACAGCTGTCAAGTGATTTATTCTCAGTTTGGTTTGGCAATTCATCAAAACGATCATCAAGCAAGGCGTAGATTCGTCGAATGGGCCCAAAACGAGATTGCCGTTGTTCCCGATTTTCATAAGCGAATTTTGTTTAGCGATGAAGCGCACTTCTGGTTGAATGGCTACGTCAACAAACAAAACTGCCGCATTTGGAGTGAAGCTAATCCACAAGTGTATGTCGAAACACCGTTACATCCAGAAAAACTGACTGTTTGGTGCGCTTTATGGGCTGGTGGAATCCTTCAAAAACGATGAAGGCCACAACGTTACAGTCAATGGTGATCGGTATAGAGCCATGATTACTAACTTTTTCATTCCTGAATTGAACAATAATGATGTCCAGGAGCTGTGGTTCCAACAAGACGGCGCAACATGTCACACAGCTCGTGCCACAATCGATTTATTGAAATACACGTTGGGTGACCGCCTAATTTCACGTTTTGGACCTGTGAATTGGCCTCCGAGATCTTGTGATTTAACACCGCTAGACTATTTTCCGTGGGGCTATGTAAAGTCATTGGTCTATGCGGATGAGCCACAAACGCTTGACCATTTGGAAGACAACATTCGCCGTGTTATTGCCGATATACGGCCGCAAATGTTGGAAAAAGTCATCGAAAATTGGACGTCCAGATTGGACTATATCCGAGCCCCAGCCGTGGCAGTCCTATGCCAGAAATCACATTTAAAATGTAATGCCACCAGATTATCTTTCGAATAAAAAAAATTCATGTCAATCGAATAATACATCGTTGTTTTATTGCAATTTAAAGTTCTATGCCTCTAAAAAACACCCTTTACGCGTGGGGAAATTAATGGTTTGACAGAGCTAGACATTTATATACGGTGGTGGCACATAGGAAGTTAAGGTCGTATCTTGGTTTTTAGCGTATCATTGAATTCAATATATTGTTATTGCATGAGAGGGGCGTGATGAAAATCATGATTGAATATTGGGTCGCGAATATTGAAACTTTGAGAAGCTCTGTGTTATTGTATGTTTCCAAGAATTAATGATTTGTGTAGATATTTTTATTCAATTAATTTCTTTTAATTTGCATGAATTGTTGTGAAATCTTTATTGTTCATTCTTGTTAAAAATTAGTAATGTAAATTAATGATGTGACTTTTTTAAAATTTAATAAGATTCTTTTTTTTTACGAGCTACGTATAATTCTTTTTTACATCTTATCAGTACAAACAGGACTTGAGCTGGCAATTTTGGTTTTTATTTTTTAAATACATATAAGTTAAAGATACCGCTATGTACTGAAATAATTGTTTGACAAAGATTTCTTTCATTTATTTATTTTACTTTATTTCTATTTTTCGGGAATAATATTACATTCGAGACATATTTTTAACTAATATCAAGAAAAGACTATTATGAAACATTTTAAAGTTGTCACACAAGTATAGCCCACAGGTAATGCTTGTGTGGGGGAAAAAAGTAGTTTTCCTGATCAATCATTGTCAAATAAAGTAAAATATTTATATAAATACTCAGTATATTTAATTCTCTTTTATTCTGATATCTTCTTGGGTAACATAAAAAAATGCATAGAAAAAAATACACCATACATTCAGTGAAGAATGAGTGAGAGAATATTTATGTCCTTTTGTTCAACTACTCGAGAGTCTTTGGAGATGGACCTCGTAATTTTGAACTATGGTTAGAAATGTAGTGAAAAGAAAGTTTAATTATACTTTCGCATTATTCAAGTTTTTGAAAGTATAATTATGCTTTATTCGTAGTATGTATTACTATTCATTCACTTTTTCACACTTTCTTAAAATATTTTTAACATTTCATAGGGTTCCATGACTTTTAACTAATTGATTTCCCATACGCATCCATGTATCAGAATTTTTAAGACCAAATGACGGTAATTTTTGAATTTGAAAATTTCAAATACTCAATGCATAATATAACCAATCTTATAATTTATTTAAGTAATTGGATTTAATTTAACTGTATCCATGCATGTACAAATATTTCATTTAAAATGATTATCAGATTTTTGCAATTATGTTATCCAACTGAAGTAAATAAAATCACATTTTGATCAAATTGAAAACAATTATGTGGAAAACAATAACAATAACGGGGTTTATTTTTAAATAAGAAATGATTCTTAATATAACCTTTAGATTCATCTAATTATTAGTATAATGATTTTCGTACAGTAATTTTGCACATATTTTTCAACTAAAAATTTAATCTTCAAATTTTATCTCATAATTAATTTAGCTATCGAAATGAATTTCTAAAACTTTGCAATTCATAAAAATATATTTTTTTAAAAATTTTAATAACAAGCTTTATTTAAAACTTTATCCGGAACTTTAATCCATTTAATGTATTTTTCGATATTCCTCACATAATAGGTTTCCTGCATTGAAAAAATTTGAAAGCCTTTTTTTTCTTATTACAATTTCAGTGTTTTGTTTATTATATAATCCAGGTAGCCTTTAATATAATTATTTTTATAATTAGTAGATCTGAAAACACGGACTTTACTTAACGTATACCGAATAGTTTTAGAAATTCTCTCTCAAACCCTCAAAACACACATACGCACACACAAAAAAAATAGAATAAGGGGAAAAAATCCAGGAGGTAGGGGGAAGGTACCCTAAAATGTTCCTTTACGTGTTTGCGAATTTCCTAGTTATGCTCAAAAGGACACCAAAGAGGCAAGACAACACGCCTGCAAATAAATAAATACCGTCAGAAAATAGAGTCTGAATAATAATAGTAAGGAAAAGATAGTGGAAAAGAAGAGAGTGAGAGAGAGGAAGAAATGGAAAAAATAAAAAAAGGGAAAAAAAAGAAAAGGGAAAAAGTACGCGCACTGTGCAAAGGAGGACAGACGCATGGGAAAGAGAGAGCTTCTCTAATCTTCTTCTTTCTCCACGTGCATAATGAGGCGTAATATCTGTACTAGGCAAACAACGTACTCTAGGTCTCTCCTTTTTTGCCTCCTCTCGTTAAAGGCGTCGCCGCTAACAGAAGGAGTTTGGCGCTGTGCCAGAGAGTTTGTAAGAGGGGGAGGGATACCAGGGGGGTGGAGGTTGTTGCGTGACGTGTTCCATGCCGCCCTACCCTTCCATATCGTGCCGTGGGAGCAGGTGACTGTGGCACAAAAGGGTTACGCCTTATTGTGCACAGAGAGCGAAGGACGAAGTGAGAGGGGGAGCGGAGGCTTCGATTCATCCGGATGCAAGAGAACGGACGGAAGATCCTAGTGGTCCGCCTTTGGGCATGTTCTGGCCCTCACAAAAGCCGTACTAGATTAGTCGTCGTCTCGACTTGTGTGACTTATTTTTTACTTTTTTGGAAGGATAGTTTTAGTGGTAAAAGAAGGCCAGGATCATTTAGTTTAATTAGTTAGTTGACTTAATTAAACTTCCATTCAAAGTGCGAGCGGATATGGGTTCGGTGGATGTCATTGATAGCGTATGCCTTGTTTTTGTGTGGGAATGTGTTTTGAAGGAAATTTATCGATGCCTGCTAAATGGAGTGTGCAATTTCACTTTTTGGGTTCCGAGATAAAGGAAATGAGCGAAAACTACTCAGTTTTGTACCGCGGGGTATTATATTTAAACTGGTTCGGCTTTCATCGACTACCTTATTGATAACGTCCATTACAATATTCTTTTGAGCCATCGATTTTTTTATCGCCTAATTGTGTTCTTCAATTACTTTAATTAGCTTTGTAATCTAATTGAAATCTAGTTCGTTAAATGCTTTTATGGTTAACTGTCATGCATGCAGTACTGTTATATTTAGATATGACTATATTTTAATTAAAAATTAATAATTGATGTAAGCGTTGGATAAACAAATATGAAAATTTTGTTTTTCTATTGAAATGTGAGAATAAAATAGACTTTAGCTATTTGAATCAGTGTGCTATTTGGAATTTTCTTTAAAAGTTCTTCTAAATTATTGGCGTAAAAATAATTTTGTAATAATATTGTAAATTGAAGCCCAGTGGCTGCGCTTGAAGCAGTTAGTGCATCGCGCTTCCACAGCCCAAAGTCGCGTATACTGTGTTGGGCACAGTAGGCCTTGGACCTCATGGGCTGTCACGCCACTGAGTTAAGTTAAGTAATATTACAAATTAATTTATTATACTGTAAATCAAGAATTCTTTTGCGTTACGAGATCTTTTTTAGAATTTAAAATGAAACATATATGCTAGAAAGTACAATGATAAATTGTAGAGTTAAAAAGAAAACATTTTTCCCAAAACAGGAATTCAATGAAAATTGTATCTCATTTAAGCTACTACAATAGATAAAACGAATAACTCAAAATAAGTGACTGAATATTGTAATTGATGGGATGTTCATCTCTAAGAAGATCATAAATGATAAAATATCGAAATTCAACCTTGAAAATTTTACTCATAATTTATTATGTTATTAGTCTCTAAAGTTATGTATTATAGTTACATACAACAGGAAAAAAATGAAGAAATTAATTTGTTAAAATATGTATTCAATAATTTTGTAATGGATTCCACTTTCTATTATGTTTGTTTCCAGTATGTATCAATATATCCGATAAATAAAAAAATAGAGTTTTATAAAAACGTTGTAAATGGTTCTTTCTTTTCTTTTTTTTACTTTGAATAAATTATTTAAATTTGAAAAACAAAACACATTATAAAATTAGTTTTTACAACGAAAATTAGTTTTTAAAATCTCTGACAATTTTGTTTTAGTCTATATTGATATATTTAAAAATGAAAAGTTTAACCAGAGAGAGAGAGAATGTAGTTTATGTATTCCAGAATATAAATTTGTACAATTAGCATTTTTTTTCTTTATTTTCACAGACAATTTTTAAATCTTAGGTGCATTAATTTTAGATTTCTAAGAAAATTGTCAAATTGTTCTCTTCATTTCTCAATGTAAATTAAAATTTCTTACAATTTTTAAAAAAGATTTGAATAAATTTAATTTGTGATTGTGTTTGAAAGTATATTTTGATATTTTTGTGAAAATGTTAGTAATGCAAATATTTAAATCGTTGAATCTTATTATTTTAAAATAAAAGCTATTAAATGAAAATAGACTTCATGTAAGACATTTTTTCCCAAATTTGTTGCTTAAGTTTGTTTAAGATAAAATAAATACTATATTAAGTGATGAAATTACCAAATATTCAATGAATTATCGTTTTTGCATGCTAGTATTTATAAAACATTCCACAGCATAATGTCTGTAAAAAACTTTTTAAATTTTGGAATGAAAATAATTTTTAGAACGAAAATAAATTTTAACTTACTTGCATTTTTGCACTTTTAATACATTCTTTTAATTTGCAAAGTCTATTTCTTTAATTCCAGATGTAAATTAACTAACATTCAAGTCATCAATATGGAAAATAATGAGTAGACATTACAAATATTTCAAACGATCTATCTGAATTAAGAATTAAAATAGTTTATTATTTTGAAATATATATATATACTTATTTACCTTTATTTCACAAATTAATTTAGAAAACATTAAATAAGAAATTTAAAATTTCCATTTCTTTTTTTGAAGATTACATATCTTTTAATTTAAATCAATTTTACTATTGCTAAGCTATTGGTGAAATAAGTGCATAAAGTTGAATAGCAAAAAACAAACAACAAAAGTGGCATTTGAACTAATAAGTCTCAGTTTTCAATTTCTAAAATGTAACACTTAAGGATTTTGAGACACAGTTTAAATTAGCATGCAATAAACCATAAAGTTTTGTACGATGAGTATTTTGAAGAATCATGACAAATATATTAACTCTGCAAAAACATCTCAACTTACTTCGAACATTTCTATATTTAGAGGGGTTTTTTTTGTGTGTGACCATTTATTTTATTTTTTCAAAGTAAATCAGGAATCAAATGATCCCATGAATTCTGAAGGGGAGATATTACAAATATAATTTAAAATACAAAATTAAGATTAAAATATGTGTCAAATACATCCAATTTCTTTTTGAAAATTCTAGAAAACATTTTTAAAAAAATTAAGATAATATGAATTTAAGATTTTAATGTACTCAATCGAAGACAATATGGTTATTTAAAAAGATCCCCAAATCGATTAACAGCACATATCACTTAAAATATTATAATTACTATACATTTATTTACTATGGATTTTATTACTATACATTAAAGATACACTCATTGCCATAAAGATTTACGCACCGAGAAAAAGTCGTTAAAATAAAACGAAATTTTACATATGTAAGTATTAGTTTGATATAAGTAAGTGATAAGAAAATCCAAGATAACAGATTATTTATTACAGGAAAAATTAAAAATGAACGCAAGTTTTTGTACAGTGTTGGACCTCCTTTAACGCGAATACACCATGCTATACAAGCGTGCACTGAGGCATACAAGTTCCGTATGATGTCCGTAGACATCTCGTTCCCCAGTTAGTGTAAAATCTCCTCTTATTCGAAAAAACTCATAGGCTGCTAATTTGCCGTCACAAATGATCCCAAATATGCTGGATTGGTGACAAATCTTAGAATCGAGAAGGTCAGGAAACGGCGGTAATGTGGTGGGGACAGTCTTGAGATACACATCCTTGCTGTGTGTGGCCGAGTATTGTCGTGTAGAAAAAATAGCTCCATGGACACTGCCATGAGAAGAAACACATGTGTCTTAATGTTGTCAAGGACGCTGGGTGGTCATTGTGCTCTGGATCAATTTGAGGGGTCACCGTGTATAGTAAGAAATTCCCCCTCCCATACCATTACACCAGCTTTGAGAGCCGTGTATCTTTGTAAAGTGAAGGCAGGATTGAGGTGTTCACCACGGTACCTCCACACACGAACACGATTCTCATCACTGCTCAAATTGAATCTAGATTCATCGTTGGAGACGACCTGGTTCTATTCCATTGTAGTCCAGTCCCGTCGTGCGTGACACCACTACAAACGGAGACGTCATTGGCAGCACACGTATTGGGTGTCGGCATACCAGATGACTTGCAGTGGTTCAGGAAGACACAGGGGCCCATAGTGAAGGTATTGCCGGTCTCAGGACAACGGCCAATGAGGCAGGTCACTCTACGCATGCGTGTCGTATGATGTGAAGTTCTTCTCAACGACTGGTCTGTTGAATGCGTCCTTAGCAAGTTCACCGTGAAAATGACGTCTCATCTGCCCACTGGTCCCAAAACCTCCTCATAGTGAAATCAGAACGGCCTACTTGACAAGCTACACGCCGAGCTGATCACCCAGCTTCCAACATGCCGATAACTCTCCTCCTCTCAAACTGCGACAGCTGCTCATATTTTCTTCAAAGGCGGTGTATCAGTATGTCTACCTCAGCGTTTCCTTTGCAAAAGATTAAGTACACTCAAACAAGGTCTGCTTACCTGTTTTATACTCCAAGGAGAACGAAGTTCAACGCGCTGTAGTGGATTACGCAATGCCCAATCATGCTGAATTTCTAATCATTTGCATATCTGCGTGGCTTGTACATTCATGCCAAGTTTCATTTTGATCCCACAATTATTTCTTGGTGTGCAATATTTTATGGCAATAAGTGGATATTTACATACACCGGGTGGGATTATAATTAGTTATGATTTTTCAGAACACTCTTTTAAACTATTTGTCGGAATGACTTCATATTTTACTAGAACAATTGTGAGGCTCGAAAATTTTTGAGGGAGAAAAAATTCCAAGTAGTTTCTCAAAATGTACTGCTAAATGGTGCTGTCAGTGGGAAAATCCATAATTTATTCGTTAAGCTCAGAAATGCTATCATCCGAAACAACATAATACACAAAACTAGAGCAAATAACAATACAAAGAAGACAATTTTACAGTTGAAAAGATAGTAATATGTGTTCAAAGTGAAAGTAATGATAGAGACAAGAGGAAAAGATCAGCTTCATGAAACAAACACCGAACGGATGATTATTGTATAGTGTTCGATAATCACTCCGCATTGTTACAATGTTGTTGAAAGCTCTCCCAATGGCTTGTTCCACAATAAATCGGAGGGATCTGTGTTAATGCTGTGGATGGGGTGCGTTACGCTTGCCTTCAAGTCAATTACATTTACAATCCACCCTCTGTAAACAACATTCTTCTAGTACCCCCTAAGCAAGAAAATCCCATGGGTTTATGTCGGGTACAACAAGGTAGCCATGGCGACTTATGATTCTATTATCTCCAAAATTGTGGTGACCCTGAGGTCGCTGAAGAAGTAAGGGATATATCGAATAATCAGCCATTATGATAAGATCCACACAATGCAGGGTGTCCGGACTTTAAAGTATCCAAAAGTTATGATTTGTTATTACGGAACTACCGATCAGAATGCAATAAATTTCTCATCCGTGGATTGGAAACCCATCCGAGAAATTTTGGGCCTAGACCGATAGGCTGTACGTGCGCGCATTGTTCGGCAATCGCAGACGATAAACATGTTACGCTGACTTCATTAGTAAAGATGTGGACGTGAAAGCAAAAGGTGCATTGCGTACTTTGGTTAACGGAATTTAAATCAGTCACGCTTGTACAGTGAAGTGTTAGAACAGAATGGAAGTTAGTACTGGCTTGTCTTTTAGACTTACCAGGACTCCTGCAAATTGAATCGCGCACACGATCAACAGTGTTTTCTATCACGAAAACTTAAGGATACTTACCAGTTTGAGATAACAAAGTTCCCTTCTCCTCTAAAGTTGTTTCCCGTTGGTGGACACATTTTGATGTCGGAGAATCGACATTCCATTATGTTCGAACACAGTTCGTACACGGACTGTATTTGTAGCTGTTACTGGATTTGTATGTGTGATCTCCTCGAATAAAAATAGACCAATGACAAACGTTATTCTTCACCATACGGTGACCTTTTTTTCAGAATGAAGAGGTAATGACTGTAATGGAAGTGGACTCTCGGTCGTCCATATCCTGAAATTTCTTGTATTTATGGAGCCTTGGAAATGGAAATGGGCTTCATCAAACCACTTAATATTCTATGGCCATTCCTTATTTGCTTCTATCCGGGCAAGAAATTAATCGTAGTGGAAAAGGTTCAAGTGCTTCCGAGTTAGCAGGTAACAACCTCTGTACAGGAGTTATCTTGGACGGATAATAGTGTAAATGTTCCATAGGATTTTACACCTTGTTAGGCATATCCAACATTCTGCACTTCTGGATATTTCACCAAGGGCCTTTTTGTTCTTGCAAGGCTGGTTCTACATCTTCCATTGCCACCACCACAACTAGTTTTAAATTTTTTTCCTGTGTTCACGTCAAATGAACCGGTCTCACCTAATTTTTCTACCTTTTTCTGCAGGTCTTTTGTGGCCATTGGACCGTAATTTTTGCCTTTTAATGTAAGGAGCATCCTGGTAGCTGTTAGAGCACAACCCTCTTCTTATAAAAAGCTTAACCACCAAAACGTGATCATAATGAATAACTCGAGCAAAGTGTTGTGGGCCACTGTGTACTTTACATTTTTATCAGAGCCATGACTAAGACATGTACGTCGTATCTTAGTTATTTGCCAGCTCTCCCCTGACAGTGCCACCTATTGGCACATTTTGGAACTAATTTGTTTTCCCCCACCCAAAAAAATTCCGTTTCCTCACGATTGTTCTGGTAAAATATAAAGTCATTTAAACCAGTAGTTCAAAGTCAAAGCGTTTTGAAATAATAGCTTTAATTATCATAACCCAGTATAAATACAGGGTGGTCCAGAATTCATGATACAAACTTTAAGGGGAGATACAAGACATTATAACAATCATTTAATGTATAGGGAATGTATGAGTGAAAGTGACGAGGTGAGGCCACCGTTCAAGATGATTCATCTCAGTAGGGGAAAGCACAATTCACAATTGTGCGATGGGAGATTTACCTATGCCGAAAACCCACACATGAATTACATGCACAGCCGTGCAAATGGTAATAGCACAGCATCACGCACAGTTTCCTGATCGACGAATGCCGAATCACAGATGTTTTCAGCAGTTGCATGGTCAACTTCGTGAAACTTAGTCCCACGTCACCGGACATGATGCTGGTCGATGAAGATCTGTACGCAGTACAAGCCTGAAAAAAATCATCTTGAGCTTTGTGGCTGTTAGACCCGAGTCAAGTACCAGATCTGTTTCTCATCACGGAAGTGTGAGTCAGCAGACCGTTTGCAGAGTGTAGAGCTTACACCTTTTTCATTTTCACTGAGTACAAGCTTTGAATCCAGCAGACGTTCTTCTCCGACTGCCAGTGGGTGTTACAGTAATGTTCTCTGCAGCTGGACTTCATAGCTCATGTGCTGAACTGTTATTGTAAACATTACACTCTCTCTCTCTCTCTCTCTCTCTCTTTTCAACGACACTTTCAATAAGCACTTTGTCTTTCCTTTAGTCTCTTATCATTTGCATTTGTCCTTCGCCGTGTCACTTGCGCCTATACATTCTTATACAACAAATGATTGTTACAATGTCCTATACCTACTCTTAAAGTTTGTACCAGGAATTCGGAACCACCCTGTATACATATAGGTGTGTGTGCACTAATATTGACAAAAGTTAAGCATGGAAGATTCGATAACTAGCTTTGGTTCATAAAATGGGGAAGAAAAGAAGAAAATATAATTAACCTTTTAATTATATTTACCTATACTTCTAGTTGGGTTAGAAGTATAAACCTATACTTCTTGCTCAATCAGTGGGCTATGTGCCCGGACGTATATATACGTCTTTAATAGATACAATTCGTTTCTTTTCGCTTCTATCAGTAGAATTACTCCGAAGATTTTGGGATAGAATAAAAGGACCTCGACAATGTTTGCAAAACATTTTCTTTTTTGAGAGAGACATTTGTTAATTTATGCCTGTTGTTTTCTCTCCAATACACTGCATATGCGCGCTTACATGAAAAATGGTGCCAATGTGGAGCGAATTGCGTATTTTTAACCGGCAGTCAAATGGTTAAGGATGAAATAAAAAGTTACACATATGGGTATAAATATTAACAAATAGAAAGATCGGTTACTGTCACACACACACACACAGATCCGGCATAGTGGTTAATGACATTGACTGTTGTGCCATTGGACATGGGTTTGAATCCCGGAGAAGACATGGATGTTCGCAAATGTATAATGTCTTTTGGGCATGAGGGTACTATAAATAGCCATCGAGGCGCAAGTCCTCTCATGAAGTTGGTGGAAGGGGCAGACAGGTGGGAGGCCCTTGACCATCCCTATGGCACTCTCCCTCAAAATTGCGGTGGAACTGAGTCAAATCGTACTCTTACCTATATGGTACTCAAAGCTTCGGTTAACGACAAACGTAAATCTAAAGCCCTCTGCAGCAATGAATTTCGTGGGCCTCGATGTGTCACCGTCAGACAGGTGGCATTAAAACAACAATAATATCGGTTATTAATGAATGTTTAAGATATCAATTGCGTGCGAATTTGATTGCTACAAATACAACAAGTCAATAAAGTGTTAAAATATTGAAACTTCAGAATACTCGTACATAATCATATTTTAATTGAAATTGTGAATTTAACTTCTTTCTTTAATAATGATATCTACCAATTAATTCAGCAGCTTGGAATTAAGCACCGCATGTAGAATCCTACTATCTATATGTGGCTCTTCCATAAATGGCCTCTGACCACAATAGCCTAATGGGGAAGGTTGCTAACTCTAAGCCGGCGATCTCGAGTCACAGATTTGAACATTTTAGTGCCATTGAAGACCCTCCCCCATGTAGAGAGCCTGGTGCATGTTAAATATATTGAGGCTAACAGTCCTCCTACTAACAAAGTTGGGAAGTTGGGAGAAGTAGTGTGCTGGCCCTTGTCAGGTGCTCATGGTTCAAAATTATGAGGTCCATCCCTCATAGCTCTTGTCTTTCTTTAACATGAACAAATAATAAACACTCGCTTTTTCGCTTCATAAGTAGCTATGCATTTCAATATATCTATGAATCCTGCTTTTAAAAAAGTTAGATATTTTGATTAGTTAAGTAAGTCGAGCTAAAAATGTTTAGGAATAATTTTATAGACTAGTACACATCAGTATTGAAGAATTTTAATATTTTAAACAGAAACAACTGAAGTAACCAATTAAATACCCTAAACTACTTGACCCCACTTGAGTTACTATTTTCTATGTCCAAAACGATATTAATATCTCAATTAAAAGGCTCTGAAATGTTCTCGGTCTACGAATTTCTTTCAATTTTCATCTTTTATCCTCATATTTCTGCCAAGACGAACCAAAGGGGGAAGATAAATCAAACCGGTATGATCATAATTAGTCCCAGAAGCTCTTACACCTCCAGAGGTAAAGACATATAAAAAGAATGGGAACAAAAAAAAAAGATTCTGATCCAGAGAAAGAGAGAGAGAGGCAGGCACTCCAATCTGGTTTTCCGCTGCATGTAGTACCCAAACCTGCCGCCCAATTTCCCATCATCAGTTAAGCAACTAGCAAAAGATAAGAGGGAGAATAAGAAGAAGGGGACTCCACCCGGACATAAGAGGACGAGGGACCATTAGTTTGAGGCTGACAGTGTGAGATCCCTCCTACAATGGTCCATTGTGGCCGCTCCCGAGAAGAAGACAATCTATAGCGATCGATCAATCAATGGTTCGGTCCAGATGGTCGCGGCTGGATTGGAGTAAATTGCTAAGAATCACTGATTGAGACTGGGGACTCTTGTCATGATCGGGGGAGGACTTGTCGGGTTATTAAAAGACGAGGGGGTCCCCGCGTGGGAGGAGGGTGCTGCTGTGGATATTGAATTATGATGGAATGTGGAGACGGAACACAAATAATTAATTGGCAAGAAATTTGGAGGATAATGATGAGTCAATGGAAATTACACTTTGCGTGGGAAAACTACTTTACGATGTATGTGTGGGTGGCTATATTTGTTTTATATCGTTTAATACAGTGATTCTGAACCTTTTCCTTTTGTTGAGGTACATTTTTAAAATTTTCAAAATTAGGTGGCACACAAACAATAAAATAAATTTAAAAGAATTTTTTTATTTTTCTATAATACACTTCCATCAATCCACGAAAGAATAAGTTAAATATACCAAGTGATACCAAGTTATTAACAGTCTTAGTTTTTTTTCCATAAACCGTACGAATGATTCGGCTCCCGATTTTATCTTTTTCTCAGAATATAATTAATAAATTTTTTAAAAAAAAATGGCACCACACTTCCACAATTTGAGAGCACACAAAAGTGCCACGTTACAGTGTTTGAGAATCACTGGCTTAATGGGTTATAAAGCGGGGTGTTTGATCTTAAGCCAGTGCTTCACAAACTTTCAATGTTTGCGATCCAATATTCAATCATAATTTGGATCGCCCCCCCTCCATACAATAACGATGTATTAAATTCAATAATTCTATACTTTGACGCTAAACCCAAAATACGACTTTAACCTCTTAAGTTCCTCAGACGTATATAAACGTCTCTCTCAGCCAATGCGTTAACTGCCCCAGACGTATATATACGTCTTTCCAAAGTACTATCTTTTCTTTTTCTGAACTGTTATCCATATAATTATTCCGAAGACTTTAGAAGGCAATAAAATGACCTTGACAGTGTTTGCGAAGGATTTACTTGTTTCAGAGGATTTGATATTGGTTCCTTTTTTACGCCCCCTCCTCAATACACCGCATATGCTTACCTACGTGCTAAACAATGGCATTGGGGAAAGAATCGTGTAATTTTTAAAGGATTAATTATGTAAACCGTACAAATTATCCAGAAAAGTGATAATGTTGGCATATAATTACATATACAACAAATCCATGGGGTCACTGGTAATTATTAAACTTGTCCTTAACTTAGTATTGTTAAATTAGTTATGAAAAAACATTGTGCAGAACTGATGCATTTATAAGTGTATTATATCAGTGTAAATCTGTATTTTATTTTTTTATGCCATAATGTATTTGCTTACTCTCAGTAAGTTAACAATTTGTTTGAATATTATTTTGTTTTTGACTTTTCAATATGCTCGTGCCTCCCTCGTAGCGTTATCACGCCCCCGTAGGGGGCGTGTCCCACCGTTTGAAAAACACTGTCTTGAGTGTTTGGCTTATATGAATATTTCCAACAACCACAATGCTGGATTTTGTTTTCGATTTAGAAGATATTTAAAAAATTCTTTGAAACAAATGCCTCTCAGAACCTTCTATTTCAACCTCTAATTTGAAACTTGAATATGCTTAATTGTTTCTTCAAAGTGTATTGTATGTATGGAATTTTCAAGAGGGCTTCCTCACTTATCAGTATGAAGTAACTACACATAGTGTGTTGCAAGAAATTGTTTAATTTTACACCAGAATTACACATTAAACAAATAACAATGAATTTTGAAATTTAAACAACTGTCATAATATGAGAATGCCATTTCACTCTTCAAGCCTTTAAATAAAAACATATCGAGATTATTTTAATCAGTTCTCATTCCTCTTCAAACAGTCTGATGTCCAGAGCAAATCCCCTAATTTTCTAAATGATGTTTTGATTCCAGGATACGTTAGTTCTGAACTGAATTGTGCATCAGCCCATGATGGACAAGGGCTACTGTGTCTATCTCAGTTTAAGTGACCTTAGGCGATGGGGTGAATGTGCAGATGTTTCTGTCACGTGTTCAGTCTGACGCGAAATCCTCAGTATTCAACTCCCAAACAAGCTTGGTACACTTTCATCGACTCACTGAAGGGAGGAAAGGCTGAGTAGACCTTGTCCATCCCGGGATTTGAGCTCCGGACCTGTGTCGTGGAAGCACAATACACTACCACTCAGCCACTGGGCTTCATGCAAAAGTTCTACCGTATGTAAAATTTAAAAAATATGCATATTAATTTTTAATCAAATTTAAAAAAAGGATATACCAGAATCACAATAGTTATGGCAATAAAAATGTTTTAAATATTACTTACTTATATGTATACATATATGTGTGCATGTGTGCAAGGCATCCGTAAGACACAATCTAGGTTTATCATTTTTTCTCTTCTAATAATTATTTATCATTCCATAATTTATTTTACCAATTGAGTTTGTTGTATATACATTATTTTGTACCAAACGGTTGCTTATAACAATATCTTCACGTAAGGATAAATAAAGACTTTGAGAGATATACATACGATTAGTACTTTAACAATACTCCATGATGAAGTCAACACAATAAAAATTACGCAAAATTATTTTTCCCTCTCACACTTACTGTTTTTCAAGTATATGTTAATATCAAATGTTTCTTTTGTAGTTCTTTTAATAAAGTGACGAACCAATGTAGCTTTTGATTAAATGTGGTTTGTTTAATGATATAATCTCTTAGCTTCTCTCAGTAGGGACTTAATTTAAATTAAAGTGAACTATTATTAAGATGAAATATTTTATATATATATATATATATATATATATATATATATATATATATATAACATATATAACTACAATTACTATTATAAATTTAAAATAAAATTATTAATCCTTAGTAAAAATTAGTTAAACTTATCCATTTTACACTGGTCACCGAAAACTAAGGCAGTAACAGTGAATCCTCATAAATTCGAAAACAAATCATTTTAAAAGCATAAACTTGGAACAACTGTTTTAAACAGTCTTTCGTTGACTTTTAATTATTTTCACAAATTCAGCATGATTTAAGGTCAAAATACTTAAAATTTTACACAACATCACTGTTTGGTAAAAAGTAAACTACCAATTTTGGTGAAATATCAATGATTTTTATCGCGCGAGGAATGCGTCCCATTTACTTTTGCAATAATAAAGGCTTCGTCTTTCTATATTGTCAATTAAATTGTTGGAGCCCACTTTTAGCTACAACGGTGGCTGAGGAGAGGGTCAGCCCTACTAGTTCTCTTACACACACATTCAATGAATTATCCTCCTTAACCCATTAACGGGCACAAAGCTAAAATACACTTTTTTTTCATAAAGTACTTGATAAATGTAACATTCTCCTCCCCTATAAATATTATTTAGTTACAAAGAAATATCTGATCACGGTTTTTTTTCCCTGGGTGGTGGCTGATCGTTATAGCCAATGCGCATTTACGACATTTAACTTACTTTTCAGGACAGAAATAATGAATCATATTACAATAAACTTTTTTTTGAAAAATTGACATTTATGTAATAACTATTTCAATAACAATTAAATATAAAGTATAAGTGTAATTAAATAGTAATAGAATAATTGTACAACATAGAATACTTACTAAGAATATATATATAGAATACTTAGAATATACACTCACTTCCAAAAGTTAAGCACGAAGTTGTAAAATGCAAGAAAAATCAACAAATACGGCTTTGATTGACTCACAATTTGGCAGTTAAGTAGCATATATACTTATACATAAAACAAAATCAATATTTATATACAGAAATGAAAACAATATTAAATTTTTGTAAGTTATCAGATAATGTCATATTGGAGACTTAAACAGAATCATGTATAAAGTGAAAATAAACATTATAAAATGAAAAAAAGGACATTAATAGGGTATGTGATCCCCCTAATCTGTATGCAAAGTTTACATCTTCTGATCATGCTTTCAATTAGGTGGTCAACCACCGCAGATCTAAGAAATCGCCTTTCTTCTTGTAAAGCAGTTTCCAGCTCAATAAGAGTGACTGGAGGTGGGAAACTTGAAGATACAGCACGACCGAGAGCCTCCCAAAGATTTCCAATGGGATTAAGGTCGGGTGAATATGCTGGCCATGCCATACGCGCAATCCCTTCACTCTCCATGTAGTCATCGACGATGTCAGCTCTATGGGCACGTGTGTTATCGTCTATTAAAGCAAAAGTAAGGCCAACTGCTGCAGCGCACAATCTCACAATGGGTTCTAGGATTTTATCTCGATACCGGAGAGCCGCCACAGAACCCCGTTTAAAGATGTGCAGCTCGGTGCGGTATCCTAATGAAATCCCTGCCCGCACCATAATGCTTCCATCTCAGAATGCGTGATGTTCGGTGATGTTTGGGGTTTTATTGCGTGTTTCTTGTTTACGCCATATAATTATACGCTTGTCATCTGGCTCCAGAGCAAATCTTGACTCATTAGTAAACATGACATTGCTCCAGTCAGACACAGTCTAATTGCCATGTTCCCGGCACCACTTTAATCGTGCCCTTCTTGATTGGAAGAATAGAGGAAAACAAACTCGAGGTACTCGAGCATATAGTCCATTAATATGTAATCTTCGGCGTACAGTAGCTGCAGATATAGCCTTACCAATGGACGCTGTAATCATAGATGTCACACGTGTGGAAGTCAATCTGCGATTCCGCTTGGGTACAATAGCAATATATCGATCTTCCGTGGGGGGTGGTAACCCTTGGGCAAACACCTACGAGCCTTCAGACAACTGTCTGTGTGGTTTGGAATTGTTTCCATAAACATGAAATTACAGAATGATGAACGCCGAAGAAAAGAGCGACATCTGTGATTGAATGTCCTGCTTTAATGCTCCCCACAGCACGCCAGCGCTCAGAATCTTCCATTCGTTTTCTGGAAGTCATAGAAACACGTATGTATTGAAAACAAATTGTACGAAAGTTTTAAACATCTTCTATAAGTACTTTACAATCAACTTCTGTTACCCTTCATAAAGCTGGCTTCATATATGACTGCCCTTTTTGCATATTTCTTGATATGAAAGCACGACTGGCTGTTACCTAACATATTTGAATATTTTTATCTTCCTCTGAAGTGAATTGCACCCCCTTCAATTCTGATTGGCTTCCGTAAATTAGCATTTTCCTCTCCGTGCTTAACTTTTGGAAATGAGTGTACATTGAAATTGGTATATATCCACATTTTATTATTTAATTTTAGTATAAAACGTTAGAAATAAAGTAATATTTTTGAGAAGTTAAATTAGTTATTTTTCACAAATTTGATGAACTATTTACTGTTGAACATTATAATATGCAAAGGTTTTTCCAAGCAGAAAAGCTGTAATGAAAGATTTTTGAACCCGAGAACCTTGTACCACATATTGTACGCATAGCGTGTTTATATTTCGGACCTCCAACATTCTCACAAGATTATAAGTTTGGAAAAAAGCGAAAATTTCTAGGTCATTTTTCTGTTCTATGTGGGCAGCGTATAGAACCTCTAGCCACATATAAAAGCTTTCCAAAAACCTAAATAAAACCTTTTTTTAATTGCAAATTTGCTTAATTCATTCAGATGAGAGAAAAGTATACGTAAGACATGTCGAATTTTTTTCAAAGAACAGAAATTTTATTTTTAGTAATCAAAATACAATTTGTAGATTTACACCAAAAACACTGTTTTAACTATCCATCATGCAAAAAAAGGTATCGCTCTGCTATCTGTATGGATTTGTATGCATTTTAGCTTCATTTAACTCACGTAGATAGACTAAATATCCATCACCGGCTTGGAGAAAAATGTTTTAATATGTGGCTAGACGTATTAGCCCCTACCCGCAAAAAGGTTAAGAAGATTGAACTCAGTATATTCTTAGAAGAACTCCTCCTAGTCATCATTAATACTTCGGAAAAAATCCAGGAGATTTTTTCAAGCTTATGTCTACGAAGTGCCTTCTTGCTCTTTGTGATACAAAAGCGTCAGGGTCAGAAGATATCTCCGGAGTGCCTCTGGTGTTATTTCGAGATGGTCTCTCCAGCCCACATGTTGACTTGTTTGGATTTTTAAAAGGATGAGGTTCTCCTGGCCCCTTTTCTGTTTCTAGAATTTCTAGATTCTTTTGGATTCATTTCATTTTAGCATTGCTAGATAATCTGGGATAAGAAACAGCAACAACAAACTTTTGGAGACTGGAATGGGAAGCATCTCCCATACATAGTCCCCCCTCCTCTTGTTTCAGCTCATTTAACCACCTCAGAGGAAGACTTATTTCAATTATCTAATTATATATACTCAATCTCAAAGATATTCAATCAGATTAAGGTATCCGACTACGTTTTGAACCGTGATTTTGAAAAAGCGCATAAATGGGTAATTTTCATGATATTTAGTGTCACTTAGATTAGAATACGTGTATAAAAATGTTTTAAGGACATTTTGACAAAAAAAAACTATTTAAATACAATATTTCGGTAAAAAATTAACTTAGAATAACCTTTATTCAAAATGTTCTCCTTTTGTGAAAAATGCCTCTATTATAATAATATTTTGCATGTATATAGCTCAGACCTCTGTACAGGGGCTCAATTATGATTTTTGAAAAGTTCGCATTATTTTCAGAGTTACAACCCATTGAAATAATTATCGGCGTTTTTTTTCTTAAAATTACTCCCCTCTGTTGTCGAAAAACATGGATAAACCCACTTCTAAGTTATATGCTTCAAAAATTCTAGTTGAGTCACTGTACAGAGGTCGGATCTATATACAGGCAAAATATTATTAAAATAGAAGCATTTTTCGCAAAAGGAGAACATTTTGAAAATGGGTCATTCTATGTTTTTTTTTGTCAAAATATTGCACTTAAACAATTTTTTTATTGTAATAATATTCTTAAAACAATTTTATATACGTTTTATTATCTAAGTGACACTAAATATCATAAATATTATAAATTTATACGCTTTTGCAAAATCACGGTTCCGAACGTAGTCGGGTATCTTTAACTCCATAGATTGAGTTTTTGACCTCATCAAACCTTGATCTTTGAAATATTCTCATATAAGCTTAGGTAGGTGAAATCGGGTATATTCTCATTCATTAGAATGAATTCATCACGAACATCATCAGTATATGTTGGAGCATAAGAAAAAAGATATTTGTGTATTCATATTTCACACAGATTTTCAAAATTCATCCACGTAACCTATACTGTTCAGAGACCACTTACAGAGATTTCAGCGAAAAAAAAGCTATTGTGCTACCTTCTGTACAATTACATCTTTCAATGTATTATTAGTATCTGGTGCATTATTTTATCCACATTTCAGCGCCCTCTTAAATCATTGCATAAAATTAAACCAATAATTAATCAATAAAAAATTCAGAAGACCTTTGATTTCCGATACAGGTATAGGCTTTTATGATGAACTTAAACAGGCCCTTTTCATTAATTAAAAAAGTCCCACGAGCGTTTGACTTGCAAGCGCCCTTGAATGAAAAGACGCCTGTACACCATAGTAGCAAAATTTTACGCCTCTGTACCACCACAATGATCTGAAATAAACAGAAATGCAGAAGTGATTTTATCTTTTTCGAGTTCGAAGAAAAAGAAAGGTAATTTTTCTGCAATAGTTCATTTATTTTCGAATTCAAATTGATCTTAAAGCCTTTTGATAAAACTGCGAGACATAGTGAGACGTCCAGCAGCATCAGTGTGCGATAATACTGTCATACGATGTGATTACTCATTATTTTAATTAATAGGATAAATGACTTCAAGACATGGTAAACAATAACTAAATGCCAACATTTTAAAATCAACAAGCAAAAATAATTCAACTTGAATTAGGAAAAGGGGGAGTTTTTCTTTTGTGTAGATTCCTCCAACCCTAGTAAGTGTCCAATTTTCTTGAAACATAGAGAGGAGGATATAAATATTTGTAAGAACCATTAAGAGTTTGCCTACAAGTACTATACTTTTTTACTCTGGATCATTCTCAAGATAAAGATAATCATTAAAATAAATCATATTTTTCTATTATTTTCATTCTATTAATGTTTAGCGTCAAAAATTTGATTGAATGATAATTTTGAAGGCTAGCGTATATATGTATTTTCGAATAAAATTTACATTTTAAATGTTCAACAAACAGTTATTGATACAGATATCTATTGATTGATCGATTTCTGCTTAATTAATTGTTCTGAATAAATGATCTATGTAAGTGCAACACAAATGAACACATTACTCAGCACTTTATCGAATTAAATACTTTTCTTTATTTCTCTTGAATTATATATATATATCTATATACATTGTATTTTAAATCTTTCTTATTGTAATAGTTAAGAATAATGATACTTTTAATAATTTGTCTCGCGCTTGTTTAAAAGAAAATGAGAAAGTGATATGAGGACGCATTAAACCAAAAGCAATAAATCATAACTTATATATATATATACCTCCCGCAGTAATTAATCATTAAATAATGTCTATATCTAATAAAATATAATCAAAGAATTATAAATGTTAAATTAGATAGACAGATTTAAAATAATCTAACAAGGGGAACGCTAAACACTTCAACACCGTATAATGATTAATATTGAAATAAAAAAAATGTTTATAGGGGTTCATTAAAATGTTGTTGTCTATTTCTAAAATTTTAAATGGGAAACGATAAAATAATATAGATATTAATAAGAAGTAAAATTTATAAAGTTCATAAACACATTTGAAAAGGTTTTCAACTAGTATGTAACATAAATAAATATATTTGAATAATCTCAGTTACAGAATTTTGATTCAAATTCCTGATATTTACGAGCTATCAACTCTATTTTAACCCTTACAAAACCATAAGACCACTAAGATTAAATATTAGTACATGAGTGTTTGCTGTAGTTTGCTTGAATGTAAGTGAGTAAATAAAGGGTGTTTTTTTTAGAGATATAGAAATTTAAATTGCAATAAAACAATGATGTATTATTCGATTGACATGAATTTTTTTTTATTCGAAAGATAATCTTGTGGCATTACATTTTAAATATGATTTCTGGCATAGGACTGCCACGGCTGGCTCGGATGTAGTTCATCTGGACGTCCAATTTTCGATGACTTTTTCCAACATTTGTGGCCGTATATCGGCAATAACACGACGAATGTTGTCTTCCAAATGGTCATGCGTTTGTAGCATATCCGCATAGACTAATGACTTTACATAGCTCTACAGAAAATAGTCTAGCGGTGTTAAATCACAAGATCTTGGAGGCCAATTCACAGGTCCAAAACGTGAAATTAGGCGGTCACCCAACGTGTCTTTCAATAAATCGATTGTGGCACGAGCTGTGTGACATGTTGCGCCGTCTTGTTGGAACCACAGCTCCTGGACATAATGATTGTTCAATTCAGGAATGAAAAAGTTAGTAATCATGGCTCTATACCGATCACCATTGACTGTAACGTTGTCGCCTTCATCGTTTTTGAAGAAGCATTCCACCAGCCCATAAAGCGCACCTAACAGTCAGTTATTTTGGATGTAACGGTGTTTCGACATACACTTGTGGATTAGCTTCACTCCAAATGCGGCAGTTTTGTTTGTTGACGTAGCCATTCAACCAGAAGTGCGCTTCATCGCTAAACAAAATTCGCTTATGAAAATCGGGAACAACGGCCATCTCGTTTTGGGCCCATTCGACGAATCTACGCCTTGCTTGATGATGGTTTTGATGAATTACCAAACCAAACTGAGAATAAATCCCTTGACAGCTGTTAAATCGGTCGCCATCTTGGAAAGTAATGCCAACTTAAACTTCTATACCTGAAAAAAAAACACTCTTTATTAACGTCACAATGTTCAGCTACACGAGGGCTTTTGGCGACGGACCACGTAATTTTGAATCATGGTGAAGTGACGTGGACGACACCTGAGCTGGCACCCTCCTCTCCTAACTACCACTCCACACCAACGGGAGGACGCTTGAGCTCTCGACAGATTTAACGAGCATTGCGCCTTTACACGGTGGATCTTTAGTGGTCCTGGGATCAAACTCGTGATAAGGCCGGCTACGATCCGATACCTAGACCACTCGGCTACCGTGGCCACATTGTTTGAATGAAAAATAAATATAAATCAAAAGAAAAATACATAACGTTATGCAGGTTTTTTTAAAACTTAGTGTGTTGTGGTCATGACAGCCTGGTGTTCAAGGAGGATACGGACCCATGGGCTGGCGTGTCATAAGTTCGAGCCCAGTACCACTGAACCCCCGCAGTGAATAAGGGTCTGAAACACGTTAAATCTGTAGAGGCTCAAACTTTTTTCCCGTTGGTGTGTGATGGGAGTTTTGAGGGGAGGTTGCCAGTTTAGGCGTCATACTCGTCACATGACCATAGTTCAAAATTACAAAGTCCGTCGCTGCGACTGTGTAGTGCAATATTAATATAACTCTCATTGAATCAATGTGTCAGATTAATTTGGATCAACGTGTAGTTGGAAAATGCATTTGTTTTTGTTTGTTGAGATATAATTTGTTGCAAAACATTGTGCTTAGCGTATAGCATAAAACATGGGAGAAAACAAAATGATACAGTGAAAATTGTTGAACACGAAATTCAGGGGGCTGAAATATTTTTTCGTGTGAAAAGATTTTCGTGTTAAAGAATATTGCAAAGAAAAAAGTTATATTTTCCACACACGCAAAAAAGTTACATTAGAGTATATTTTATTTAAATAGGTATGTATATATACGCATATTTAATAAAAAATCGATAAAACGAAAGCTTTCATAAGGAAATTTGATATAAAATTTTCAAGGTTTTGGAAAAATAAAATATTTATTGGGTTTTTGGAAAATATAATCTGGTACTTTTCTTGCATTTTCCTTTCTAGCATCAAATTTTCAACAAATTGTACGATGTCATCCATTTTGTAATTCATTTCACCATCGGAATGTGCGTCTAAATAACTGAACATACTTTTCCCGATATTTCTCATTTCGGATAACGAGGGAACGGAAGTAACATTATTCAATTAATTTTCATCGTTGGAATCTGCATCAAAGATATTTTTTGAGCTTTGATCAAACTCTAAAATGTCTTTGTCCGTCATAATTGGGGCAGTGTACACATTATTATCACATACTGCAACAAATTCTACCGATGATACAGTAAGACAGTCCAATCCGGCTGGTGAATTATTTTCGTGTTATGTGATTTTCATTTCTTGTTAAGAGAACAAATGCATTAAAATACGTAGTAGTTTGTCGGGAACGTTGTATTTTTTCGTGTTAACCAGTGTTTTTTCGTGTTAACGTTTTTCACTATATATCATTGCTCGAGGCAATAGTAATAATAAATAAGTTTTCTTTTATTTTTGCATTCTGAATAAAAAATATTGGATAAGTCTATAATTTAACACGGCAATCAAAAGTTAATAATGAAATAAGGGAAAAAAGAAATAAATGAGGAGATAAAATGTTTCCCTCGTTCGTAAAAGGGTTAACAGTTCAAAATTTTGATTACTATTCTTATACAAAAACAAAACAAGATTTTTTGTTTTCTTGTCTATTTTTAGTAAGTAGGAAAATATCATAGTTGATTTAATAAGTCAGGATGCAGAAAAAAAATCTAAGACAGAAGAGTTAAAAATGCGAATTTTTAAACAATACTTTCATTAAAGATTTTTAATTTCAATTTAAGAATAATGGAAGCATTCAATTTCTCCATCGAGATTTCGAAAAAGAATTTTAACGTTGAATGGAATATTAGTTAAGCCAACTGTTTTGTTCCGAGTTTTTAAGCAAACTAGTATTGAATAATAAGCAATTGTAATCAATGCTAGGTAGCATGCGTGTAGTCGAGAGAAAGTTAATTATGATGTCAAGTTCTGTACATGAACTTTTGAAATTCCAAACAGGAAGACCTATTCAGTATTCAGACTGGCACTGGACGTTAATTGGCTGTGTTGATCAGAAATATTGATTCCGCTCACGATATGGCGTTCATAATAAAGTCAGGCCTCTCCAAAATTGTAGTTCACTTGTTCGAGGGGCCTATTTTCAATAAAGGGGGGAGTAGACAATTCTGATGAAATCTCACAGAACGAGAATCCTATATTGGAAATATTGATGTTCTTCGCAAAACATTTCATTAAATATTATAATTGAAAAGTGCTGATCGAATACTTGATCTGGATGTTATTTATTGATTAGAATAGTATTCGAAAATATATGCAGATTAAATTTCATTTTCCAAGATATTAGTGGTATTAGAAAAATAAGCATCCAGAATTATTTGATTCTCGATGTGTTTTCATTTATCTGGAAGAGGCAATATCTAATGAGAAACTTAACTGATTTTAAATAAACTCGCTAAAAATCTTTATTCATTTACTCATATCCTTTATTTTTACATAATAAACAAGTATGTTATCTAATTTTTTTTAATGTACCATGTTTTTATAACGGACTAAAAAGCATAATTTTGTTTTCGACTTTTTCGTTTTCTTTATCTTTCTTTACTCCTTTTTGTTTATTTTTATTCTTTTCTTACATTTTCATGCATAGTCATCCACTTCTTAGCTATTGTCCAAATTTCAAGTCTCTAGCTCATCGGGAAGTTTTTAAAATCTATAACAAAATTCCACCCGGACAGACAAGAAAGCGAGTTAATAAAAATATGGTATAATTCATAATTGTTTTATTTATTTAAATGATTTTTCATTAAAATAACGACAAACTGATAATTGATAATTAATATTTAGAATAAATATAAAATAGTTTTTCATTTCTTTTTCATATTTTGCTTAAATACAATGAACTGTGCTTCCCGTTAGTTGTAAAACTTCACTCAACATGTAAACCTGCAGTCAAAGATTTACTATTGCGCTTAGCTCAAATCAACTTTAATTCGTTATTTCTAAATTCTAACTCCTTCAAATTCAAATTGAGAACAGTTAAAATACATCAAATAGTTAATAATAAATAATAACGAGAGGTTTTCACGCGTGGCTATTTACATTTGCTTTCTTTACCTATTTAGCAGGCTGACTGGTTAAGTGTTCACTCGATCACAAAAGAGAGCGCACTATTGTCAATAAAGCAATTTTTTGAAAACGAGTTCGTAAAAAAACCTGGTAATTTGCGGGGCCCTCTTTGACCCCAGAGCCACGAAATTGAATACGTATACGCAACTCGACCCGTGCTACCGTCAGGTGGTCTTTGTTAGTGTAAATTCGTGTAAGTTTCCCGAGTTACGGGTTCCTGCCAAAATCGGACCCCACCTCTTCGGAGGCCCGGGTAACTTCTTTTTTCACATTTCCATGCATTGTCATCCGCTTCTGAATTAGGGTAAAAATGTGAAGTCTCTATCTCATCGGGAAGTTAATTTAAAATCAATTACAAAATTCCACCCGAAAAAACAAGAAAGTGTGTTAATAACATGTAATATAAAAAAATTAAGTCAATTACTACTTAGATCAACAAAGAAAAATTTTATTTAGCTACTGTTTATTCAGTAGTTACAATTAATATAAAAATGTATATACATAGGACGGAATCCCAGCAGTAAGTGGTAACCAATTTTTATTAATTATCATTCAAGTATCATATTGTCATCCAAAACAATCGTGTAAATAAAATTTCAGTTTAACGGAAGGCTTTAAAACATGAGAAAAAAAATCTTTTAAAGTTTTGACCCAAGTCACTAAAAATGAAAACAACGTGACTGTATCTGTAATTCTTTAAATAATTAATTTTAGTCAATTAATTTCAATTAATTATAATCAAATTATCGTATTTTCCCACAAACAGTAGTGTATAGAACATTTCAGCTCAAATGAGCGCTTTAAAACGTAAGAATTTTTTTTTCAAGTTTTGACTCAAGTCGCTAAAAGGGTCACTAAGTCGACAAAACTGATGCCAACGTGGTTGTATTTGTAATTCTTTGAGTAATTAGTTTTCATCAATTAATTTGTATTAATTATAATTAAAAAAATTACTGTATTGTCATCCAAAATAAACGTTTATGTAAAATTTCAGCTCAATTGAGCGATTTAAAATGTATTTTATGAACGATTAAAAACTCACCAAGATAAATAAATAAGTATATAGAGAGTGTGAGCTAATAGTAGGAATGGAAAAACATGGTAAAAAGAAAAAAAAAGTTAAATCATCACGTCTAAACTGATTATTATTGTAAAAAGTCGCCAAGCAGTTTTATAAGCATGTAAAAAACGCATAAGCTGTGGATTGTCTGTGTAAAAAAGTAAATGTTGTAATGATTAAATTTATTTTACGTATGACTAGCCATTACCGGAAGCTTCACTGGGTATTTCATGGTGGTGTGTGTCTATATACTATATACGATTTTTGAATCCAGAAAATTTATCGACTCCATTCGGTGTCGATCTTCTACTGAGGAGTTAAAAAGCTGGCACGCTACCTCCAAGCCACCGGAGCCAACTATTCGAACCTAAGTGGCACTTTTTAAATAATGTTAATGCTTCTGAAAATCGGGTGCGTCTTAGAACAAAAGACGAAGAAATTGGTAGGATGAGGGAAATTGAATCTGATACTGACAGTCAAAGCAATTACAGATTCGTTTAAGTATTTAAACGTTTTTGATACTGGTGAGATAAGTTATTTAGTCCCTTCTTTTTAGTCATCATGTGAAAAATTTTCAAGTTTTGAAAATATTGGCTATCGATAAACCATATTTTGCTTTATTTTTTTACAATTTTTTTACAAAAGATTTGGAAAGAAATGTTGAAAATTTGGAAAGATCCGAAAAAAAAATATGGTAGTGTTAGGTATTTTGTGTAATGAATTTTATAGAATAGCGTAAACAATTTATTCTGAATGTGTGCAATACGTCTATATTACTCTATATTGTATTTATTTTATGTTAAAATTGTAATATTCGCAATCAACCCCGTTCCTTACATTATAATGTCGACTCAATGGAAATTCGTCGAAATCTTGGTGTTAGAACCAAGTTGGCATTATTTTTGGCGACCATATCGGCAACTTGGTGTTTGGCAAGTTTACGACCTTATGGATACTTATGGAAATTAGTGGGAAAATCTACTAATATCATGATGCTTAACGCAAGCGGATTTTTCTCGAAAGATCCGCTTAGATTATAAATAGAAAGTCGCTCGCCGAAACTGAATTCGTGTTGTTTTGATCGCTGAAGAGTAGTATTTATTTGACTGTTAAGAGTCGATCAGAGATTAGTTATTAATTTGGCTGTCCTGCAAAGTGAGCGAGGGCTTGTGAATAGTCTTTTTCATACTTTTATTTTAGACACTGATAGTGGTGCCTGAACACCGCAGAAGGCGTGAAGGCCTTCTGAGATTTATTCTGCGACTATAGTTTATGTATTTCAAGGATTGTTTATCGACAATAAATTTCCATCGTTCCTGAAGAACTGTCTTACTCTCGAAACCCGATCTTCGTTACAGTATATATTATTATGTGTCTGAAGTCATAGAAGTAATCTCGCTCGCCCAAATTTATTCGCCCAGTTGAATAAATCCTTCCAAATCATTATGATTGACTAAATGTTGTGAGGATAATCTTCCTTGTACATATTATTCTTGAGACTTATTGAAACTAAGATCGTATAAATATGCACGAGCTATTTGCGTAATAATATAACGTACCATTCAACACTTACTTAAACTTAAATAAGGACTTTTATAAAAATTAGTCTTTTCAAAATCTCCTAATCTTCATTCTAAATATTTGCATAAAAATTGAAAAAAATTCTTTCACAAATAGTCAAATAAAGGAATCATTTAATACGAATTGGAACGTCCACGAAGCTCGAAACTGTGCATTAAAACACAAAAGAGAGGGGGAAAGAAACTTTTTTGACTTTAAGGAATAACTTGGTCAAACACAATAGACTTTACCTTCCCTGGCAAAGACAGCTGCAGTGGATATCCCTACTACATTCCCTTTGTTCGATTTAAAGAGGAAAGAAATATTGACCAGCGACATGCACAGCGGAAGTCCAGAAGCGGTCAAGAAACTTTAACGTCCGCACAATGAACAAGATTGAGCACGACAATGAAGTCCACAGCATAAGTTTCTCTAAAAATCCGGAACAATGCTCAATTCAGTATATGTAATAAAAAACTAGAAGTCGTATAAAATAAAGAAGAGAAAAAGGGAAAAAAGTTCATTACAATCCTCCGATCCAGTTTCTCTTATTCTTTCTCGTGGAATGCACCGAGTATTTTTCGAACAGAAGGAAAAAGAAAAAAAAGAAAGTGAGACAGCGAAGTGGGAGAAAATAGTATAAAGAGCAGGAAATTTTTCCAGGGCCTCATTGATTTCACCTCTTTTTCGTCTGCTAGCCCCCTTGAAATCCTGCCCTTTGAACGTTCGCGAGGGTACAGTTTCTTTTTATGATTACGACTACCAGACGATAGATGTCACAGTCTGAAGACATTCTTTTATTTTTGAGAGCAGTTTTATAGTCGGCCACTGTGGAGGCGTGCAAACGACAGACGACTTGCCTAGACTCGTTTAGCTCTGGGTGATCCAGAACTGCACCTCCTCATCGCTGAGAGAAAGCAATACGTAACT
>BMAU01009537.1:0-13043 GCA_019973935.1 Trichonephila clavipes | reverse complement strand
ATTGAAAGACAAGATTTTTACAAGAATCATCTCACAGTTGGGGCATCATAGGTCATATCCCAGGGAAGTACCGAGGGACGAAGAGTTGTAGTCATGCCCAGTCAAATCTGGTGTTCTCGGCAATGTTAACTTAAACAACACAATGAAGCTGCCGAGATCCTTCCTCACCAGCCACCCGCATCCTCATAGCACAAACGATCTCAGGCCTTAGTCCCAGAAGAAGAAATCCAGGGGATTGAAGTCCGGACAGCATGGAGGCCAAAACAGCCGCGTTCAGTATATCACCCGGAATTGCTGTAGCGCACGGAGGTGGTTAAGCACTGCAACTGAAGAGAATGTACTGGTGCACCATAGTACCTGAACCACGTTCTATAGACGCGCGCATCCACTCACTCCCTGTAGCAACTCTGAGAGAAGTGGAAAATTTTCAACGTTCAGGTATTATCTTCAATCCATATCATCACGATGCTCAACCCCCCTTCTCCTTTCGTTTGGGGCCACACACCCTTTCGCTCCCGCCTCACTCGTCTTCCCAGTGCGCCAGCCATTATCTGCAATTTTCACCGACTAAACCCGATTTGTTACTTCACGATATTCTGTGTTGATTTGCCATCCATATGCTGCTGCTCCTCTTACCGTCACCCCTCTGAATTTGCCGATCAGACTCTTGGCAACACCCCCGCATTATTACGAAACATTTTTACTTCTTCTAAAAAATAGACTCCTCTCGGAACGATATCAATAATTGGAATCCTAATATTTTTTTCCCACAAAGACTTTTTAAGGGATGTTGGAAAGCTAAGAATCTTATTTTTTTTTTGACAATTCGCTGAGATTTGCGATTTTCACATTTCCAGCATCAAAGATATAGATTTTAACCCTTTCTAAAAATACCCTTTATTTGAACCTCTAGGGCAAATTAAAAGCCCTTAAAACCTTAGTGCATTTGGAATAATCGTTGACGCATGGGCGCCCATTTAATTGTAATGGCGAAAATTGTAAACAAAGCACATTTGTTTTTGTTTAAAAGTGAAACGATTGATATATACAACGAACAGTTATTATCTTTATTCTAAATTTGAGCTCTGTTGTTTCTTCTATATTCCCGTAGCCGATTAGAAGTTCTCACCGAAGTGGCACTAAAATCCCAATTTATCTTCAAAATGTAAAATCTTTAATGTAAAAGCGATGCAAACTCTTCTTCTCTTCCTATAGGAGAGGAGAAAACTACTGCTCCACGTGGTAAAGGTAAATCTTGTATGAATTATTATTTATACTGATGTTCCACATATATACGGGTAAAATTGAGCTTTTTTAAACACCTCGAAAACTTAATTTTTACAAAATTCTTTAGAATTAAAAATGGGTCAAATTCCTGCAATGTCTGATAAAATATTCTTTATAATTTCCTTAAAAGAATCCAAATTAGCTAAAAAGCTCATTTTTAGTTATATAAGAGAGTGCACTTTAATAGGGGTGAAAAATCTCAAGATGTACATGAAACAGATTTTGAGAAAAGTACATCGAAAACAAGCCAATTTGCTATTAGTAAGTCAGTGCAGAGAGAGAGAGAGGCTCTAAACTTTCCCCTTAAAGCGGAATAATGAGGGTTAGTTAGCATTAAATAGAGTGAATCCTTTAAAAACATTGCTGTGGCATGGTGAGAAACGAGCAGTAGCTCAAATGTCGTCGCTAAAGTACAGCGATCTCTTCATTCAAAATTATAGATATTGCTAATTTAAATCAATAATATTGTATCAGAAATGACATAATAGTGGCTCAATTTATTTAATTATCTTTAAAATGTAGAGTGCGTAAATTTTTCAATCGTTAGCAATTAAATGTTGATGGTGAACAGGATTGTTAATGATATCCGTTAATTATTTTACAAAGTATTAGTGGGAGGGAAGAAAAACACCCATAAAGCAACACGAGGACTATTGTTAGCAGACTTCGTTGTTTTGAGCCTCATGACAAGTGACGAAAGTGATACTGATCTGGAACCTCATTTTCTGACTACCACTCCACCTGCAGCGGGAGGGCTTTTAGTTCGACAAATTTCACTTGAATGAGTTCCCTCCATAAGTTTCAGTGGCACGCAGAACTTTGAGTCCGTAGTACTTCGTCTAAGAGCCATTTAATGGCACATTTAAAGTCTAGAAAATCAGATACTCTCATTATTAGTAATATCTTGTTTTAGAGTTTCAACTATAAATGAATCTAAAACTTATTTATTTTATTTGCTCAATTAGTACACATGTTAATTTATCCTTTTGATTTTAGCAGGATTATTTGTAATAGTGTATGCACACAAACACACTTATATACATATATATATATATATATATATATACATACATATACATATATATATATATTGACATATACATATATATATATGTGTACTATATATATATATATATAATATATATATATATATATATATATATATATATGCTATATATACTACTTTAATACCACCGTAAATGCAACACCAAGAAAGACAAGACATACCACAACAAAATTTATTTTGTAGATAACATGGTGACCAAGTATCAAATGATTAAATTTATAGACTTCTGTGAAGTGTGTTTCCTGCTAGAATCAGTAGCCAGAGTAACCGCCATTATTGGAAGTCACCGCTACCACACGCCTCGGCATTGATTCAAAGAGACTTTGGATGTGTTCTTGGGGTACAGCAGACCAAGCAGCTTTCACACGTTGCCAAAGTTGATTTGGTGTGGCAGCTGGGGGTGTAATCTGGGTCAATTGTTGAGCAACCATGGACCACATGTTTTCCATCGGTGAAAGATCCGGAGAGCGAGCCGGCCAGGGAAGCAATTCAATCTGGTGGTTGACGAAGAACCTTTGGACAATGCGTGCCACGTGTGGTCGCGCATTATCCTCTTGAAATATGGCTGTGGCCAAGTCCTGAAGGTAAGGAAGGACAACTGGCTCCAACACCTCGGAGATGTAGCGCTAGCTGTTTAAAGTACCGGCAATGCGTACTAGAGGAGTGCGAGAGTGATATCCAATACCGCCCCATACCATATTACCCGGTGCAGGACCAGTGTGATGGTGCATAACGCAGCTGTTCAGTATCCTCTCTCCACGGTGTCTCCAGACTCGAATACGACCATCGTGGTGTTGCAGACAGATGCATTACTCGTCAGTAAAGACAACTTCATTCCATTCTGCCGTCCACATTCTTCTTTCATTGCACCATTTGCGGTGGAGTGTGTGGTTCTGCGTCAAAGGTAGACTCAAGGGAATGGACGTCTTGCAGACATACCACTCTTCTGTAAACGGAGTCAAATGGTACACGCAGAGACTGAATAATGCGTTACAGACGCAAGGTGCTGTGCTACGGTTCGTGATGTGACTGAGCGATGCGTCACTGCCATGCGCACAATTTGCCTGTCCTCACGTGAAGTGGTGCACTGAGGTGGATACGATCGACCACGTGGGTCCATCGTACCCTCCTGCATCCAACGGTTACATATCCGCATTACAGTTGTTTGGTTTCGTCCAACACGACTACCGATTTTTCTGAAAGATAATCCACAATCTCGGTAGGCCACTATCCTTCCCTCTGTTGAACTCGGATACTTGATCAAAAGGTGATCGCTGTTTTTTACGAGACATAACTGATTGTTTTTTGAAAAATACCACAAGAAAAACACAATTGCCGAACTTGAAATCGTCGAAATCTCCAAGCCTTAAATAGCGCTTTGAGGTGGCGGCACAGGCGCGCGTGATGTGTGTCCGCGCTGAAATTCTAATCATTTGCATATCTCACCTCCGCTAATGCATGTTGTAAACTTCATGGTATTTGCATGCTTCCTTCAGGGTGTTGCACTTACGGTGGCCAGCAGTATATATATATATATATGGTATATATATATATATAGTAAAGGCAGATGGTGCATTTCTCCTTATCGCCTGCTACATAAGCCCAAGAATAAATTTCAAATTTTAAAGTGTTCTTGATATATAGGATGCCCAACTGATAGTAGATTTCAATAACGACAATAATAAGCCATATGAATACTTCGAAAACGATTATAAATAATGAGCATTAAACCCGACTCATTAAGAGAATAGTCTCGGGTAGAATCAAAAATTGTAAGTCATCACATAATCTCACATATTTATAACTTCAATTTATGTGCATTAACCTTGTGAGAAACCTTGTATCAAAGAAAAATACGGTCACGCTGACAAGAAATTATTTGATAGCTGATATATCTCCCTATAGTAATATTCCAAGATATTTTAGCCGTGGTTACCGTGTGGTTAAAATTATGAACTTAAGTTGGCGTTATCGAGTCGTGAAGTCAGGCCCTACGACTGATACACATTAAATCAGACGAAGCTCAATTCCCACTCGTTGATGTGGTATGGAATTTAGGAAAGGACAATTTGAGATTGTGGCTCGAAGTTACGAATTTTGCAACTTGAATAAACACGTATTTCTTCTTCATAAACTCAACAGCCTTTCACAGGCCAAGACTGACTCACTGATCGTTCTCCAGTTGACCCTATAATTCACGATGGAATTCCATCGCTTGATTCCATTAGATTGAGGTCCTTTTAACATAGTCCAAACCACCGTGTAGGTGTGTGGTCATCCCTCTACGTCTGGTCCGTTCAATTTTCTAAAAAGTTTTTTTGGTAAGAAAAGCATCAGCATATCTCTAAAGATGATCTAGCCATCTATCGTGATGTTTTTTATAGTTCTCACAATGCCAGTCCCGCATTTTCGCCAGTTGTATTTTCTGTACATTTCCATGATTGTAAATGATTCTCCACTTATTGTTCTCTTAAGTAGGTCCTATGATTCTCCTTAAGATTTTCTTTAAAAAAATTAGCAACTTTTCTTCCTTTGCTTTATTGAGGGGTCCAACATTTACTTCCATACCTACCAATAGGCCTGATTAAAAGCTTTATAAATGCTCAACTTGGTGTTTATAGAAATAAACTTAGACTTGAATTAGTTTCTAAGGCCATGAAAAGAACATTTATTTACTTACTCAATTTCTAGTCCCCCTTCACGAAAAAAGATTTTAAGCTTCAGTTCTATTTTACGTATAACATTCCTTTGTAACATTCTTTTTTTACAGCTCAAAATTATTTCACTTCTTTTTTATATTATTTTTCGCCCAATAATTTATGCATTTATTTGTAAGAACTCTTCTATCACACAGTCAAACATGTTATTATAAATGTATGAATTAGTTAAAGGTCACTAAAAATGAAAATAAAATAATTCAACTGAATGAAGCTTATTCATATTAAATACTATCTCTATTTTGTCGAGACACAAATAGTTCATATAAGAATGTTTAGTGGTTATACTAATAGGAATCAAAATAACAATGCAAATCAAAACATTCAACTTAGAATAAGCTTAAAACCTTTGAAGTCGTTAAATTGGCATCAAAAATGTTCAAAAATATTTTTTAAAAATCTGTACTTTTCAAAGCACTATAATTCACTTCTTTTCACAAAGCATCGTGAAAACCCCAAACACAAGCGTTGGTTCAAGATAGAATATTAACTGCATTGTGCATTTAACTGAAATTTATCGAGTGACTAGAATAAGCCTGAAACATGATGAAAAAAATAAAAACATGAAAATTTAAACAGATTTATATTCCACCGAAAATAAAATCTATTTTCTTTTTGTCGAAAAAAAATATTACACGAAAAGATAAAGGAACGTATATATATAGATGTGAGCTTAATGATATTGTGTTTATCTATTTTAAACATTTTCAACCTCGAGTTTAAAAGATATCTTTGGAACAACATCATCAGAGACATATTATCCCTTGCGTAAATACTTTAAAATAAATCGAATGTGCGAAACAAATTTCTTGAATCAGAACGACTCTAAAGAAGTTAGAATGAATTGAAAATGTATCTTCCATTTTCTGCGATGGTTTGTTTGAAATCTTTATTAATAATTCACCTGGATATTTTTGCTTCTGTTTGTTCTATTTATTTGCCAGAGACATAAAATAAATTTCATTTATTTCAGAAATCTATGAACTGCTTATGCATGTCTAGGTGCGTTGCATTTTCGGGTTATATTTTTCGCTGCTTAATTTAGTATTTTAATATAGATATTTTCTTATATAAGCAATAACGAATTGTTTTTAAGTTTAATATTTTACTGTAAAAATTGAAAGCTAATGAATTTTTTTTTTTAAATAAAGTTAAATATTTTTGGTTTTAAATGTTAGAGAATAGAGATAAGGACATGTTTCTACTTAAAGTTTAATCCATTAATTTTTAATTACACGTGTGTGGATCTGATATCAATAATAATAATAATAGAAACCCAGTTCACATTTGTTTGCATAAGGTTACTTAATAAATTAACATTTAAGCTCGATAAACTTTTAGTCAACTAAACAGTAAGAGTTAAAATCTCTTTTATTAAATTAAGAAATGTTATTTAAATTTAGAACTAATCTTTGGAAATTCTTCAATGTATTAAGCCAAATACTTCGAAATAAATTCACTGAGGTATACAAAATAAAAGATATGTATTGCAGAAGTTTGTTTAAAATCATGCTCTAATAAAAAACATTCTTTAATTGATTTACAAAATAATAAAGAATTTCTTTCTTTCTTTTGGTACTATATTACTCAATAATATTTATGTTGATGTATGAAATATATTGAGGCATTTTTAATATAAGTTGTGCACATTTTTTTAAATAGTTTTTTAGTATTTCAAAATGAGTTAAATTAATTGTCTACGAACAATTATTATTATGAGATGAAGATTTTTTATAATTGATCAAAACATAAATGAAAAAGATTCAGATGTATTGAGATTAGTGACGCGTTTTGTTAAAAAAAGGAAAATATGACAAGCGAAATCATTTTTTCTTTTCTTTTTCAAAAAGAATATGAGAATTAAAAAAAGAAAGAACAATAGAACAATACATTTCCATACTTTTACTCATGATTGATTTTTGCTGTAGAATGACAGTTGTTTGAAGATTTTCGACATATTTAAAACATCGGGACCATCTGCAAAAGACAACACGTATACACTATTTAATCAGGATATATACTTTTTCCAATGTTGACTAGAATGCTAATCAGTTGTGTTCTTATTATTTTTATTTTTACCATTTATGGCTTAACTTTACATTTAATAAGTAAAGATCTTTTATGAATATTAAAATAAAATTTATTTTTCATTCTTAGGGGCATTTCACTTATAGAATTTTTTAAGGATAATTTATTTAGGATACTTTAGGGATTTATATTATTAAGGACATTTAGGAATTTTTTAGAAAAAGGAAATTAACTTTTAAATGTTTAAATTTTCTTTTAATTTTCGATTTTTATAGCTTTATTGTTTGATATTTTTTCAATCACGTAGGTACAGCATATAAATTATTGAATTAAATGAACTAAAAATATTTTTACCTGCGAATACTCTTATGTCCATATGACCGAAATGGATTAAATCATTCGTTTTCTTAAAAATACCCTAAGTTTATTTATAATACTTTTTTAAAGGGGACAATAAGGTTCAAGTGACAAAATTGGTCAAAAGTCAAATAAAATTTTTCAGACTATATATTATTCATTATACATTTTTTTCATAACCACATTAAACTCAAAACTTCTAAGTTAAAAATACTCAGAGTTATGATAACTTTAATGTTCATTTTTTAATAACAAACTTATTGCGCAAGTAAAACTTAAAAACCAATTTACCTCAAAAGGAAAAAAAAAATCATTAGTTTTTCTTTGTTTCAAATGCTAAGGCATTTTTTCTATTGTGCCAAATTATTTAATATTTTTTTAACGATTGATACTGATACATGTAACAAATGTGGATATGCATTTTTGAATAAAATCAGTACTTTAAACGGTCTTGAATTTAGAATTTGTACACATTTCTTTTTAGAGGAATTATCAATAAGAATTCATAAAAAAAAAGTACTTTTTATGAATATCAATCATGTTATCATAAAATCCATACCAAATTTTGCTATGTATAGTTCAACGTACTTGTAAATCAAATTTCATGTGTACACCTCAATTATTGTAGGAGGAGAAGAATTTTTTAAAGTCACTTCAGAAATTTTAAAAATTTTTTCGTTAAAAAGTTAATTATTAACTTTTAGTAGTATTTTGGGCGCAATAAAAACTGTTTTCCATATTACATATACATAGTGGGAAACAAAAAAGTTGGTAAACACAATCAAATCAAAAAATTTTTTTTTATAAATCGTACTCTGCTTTCTTAAGAAATCTGCTAAAAGAATGTCTAAACTTGAAAGGGGGCTTATTTAATTTAATAATAAAAAAACTGCTATTTTATAATTATCGGGCACACAAAATTTGTTAAATATTTAAAGTAACATTGACTTAAGATTTTATAAAAATTTACTTAAAAATATAAAAAAAACTATATACCATCTCATTTATATAAATTTTAAAATCAAATAAGATTATGTACCCAAATCTGAAATCAAATCATCCAAAATCTATAGCAGTAAGTAGTTCTACTACAGAGAACAAAAACACAAAATTCTATAAAATTCATTCCTATATTACGTCAAATAGTATAATTATATTCTTCACTGAGAAATTTATTCCATTTTATCAGAACGGAGATTAGTTAGGTTTTTTTCAATCTTTTGTAAAAATGAATGTGAGGAATTTGTGATTGAAAACATTCCTTGCTAAAAATATGAAATTTTAAAATATTTTGCATTTTTTCACTGTTAAAGTGAGTTTGTCATTCAACATAATGCATTAAGGAATGCTCCTATAATAAATCAGACTTACAGAGGTTTGCTAAGAGATTTTTTAGGACTTTAATATTATTGTGAATTTCATCATACAATTTAATTGCAAGTTTATGACTTTTTATCGTAAAAATGTAACAGAGATAATGTACATAACTTTAAATGATGCATTTTAGCTCTTTCATACTTTTTAATTACAAGTAAAAAATTAGCTTATTATTTTGTTTCTATTTTTTCGTTTTTGGTTACGTTTATTTCCATTCCTTTGGTTATTGTATTTAACTTTACTTTCGAATTAAAGAAGAAAAAAACAGCGATAATACAGGAAAAACTTCTTTTTTTCTTCTTTAAAATGGGCTGCATTTTATCAGCCAAGCCTTTAGCCGATTTTAAGCATGGCTAATCCCCAAGTGTGAAAACCATTCCATTGGTGGCTACCGCAATCAAATTTTGAAAGGGGAAGCTGCTTCAAAACTCTTTCAGATGCTAAATATTGCCATGATTTAATTTTGCCAGAAGTACCAGAGCTAAATTACTACAGAGGGTACTTTTTACATACCACATAATAATATGACACATGCGTGCTCACGATTTTTACATCCAGAAAATCTATCGACTTAAGTCGGGATCGAACCCGCAACCTTAAAAATTACGAGAGAGTTATTTAAATTAATATGGTAAAATATATTATTTGTTATTAAACATTAAAAACACACGTGCGTGTGTTTCTATAGTCCGTTTTTGTTAAAACTGGGTACAATATTTACCAACGGATTAAAATTCGGAAATCTTTTTGAACTTTTTTGAGTGTTATTATCATTTATCAGATATTTAATCACTAAGCACTTGTAACTTTTATAAGATGCCTTTCGATGTGAAAGAAATGAAAAACACACAATATCTCTAATATTTAATTGATGCCATAATCGGTTTTTAAACTTAAGGAATTGAACATTATCATTTAATTAAAATATTAGCTTTTATAAATCTTCAGTTAGAATTTCAGTCCGATTTATTCAATCAATCATCTTTGAATTATTGACTATTATGACATACAATCATCACTAATAGAATTTTCGATAAGAAAATGTAGCAAAAAACTTAAAAATAAGAAAAAGATACTTTTTTGAAGCCATTATAATTTATATTACTTTATATCAGTGTTTCTCAGTGTGGGGCGCCCCTGGGGGGGCGCGATGACCTACAAGAAAGGCGTATCGAAAATTTAAATATTTTTAAAAAAAAATAACCGGAAAAGAGAAGTAAAACAAAATGCTTTCTTCCATAATAAAAAAAAAAATACACAACAACAACTGACATAATTTATGTTTATTATCTGGCTTTTTCCGTCATCAAATAGCTATCTTTGATCCCAAAACCAAATAAAGAAAAAAAAAACATTTTTTTTATTTGCTGTATTTCCTCAATGAGAGATTTTTATTACGTTTTTAACATAAAAATATTACTCGTTAAACGAAAAAACAGAGCCAGACCTAAGAGAAAGAATTCTAAGAAGATTCACCACTGTAATTATTATTGAAATACTGTACATTAGTTGTAGAAAAGAACGGGAAGTCATGATTCCTTTTCAGCCAGGGCTGCATAGTACGTTTGCTAATCATTTGATTGACTAGCCCAATCTTATGGTATGGTTATTATCAATGGTTCCCTCCTGTCTTTTATGTGTTTGCTTTTCGCTTGGGAAATTGTAAATAATTGAGTTTTTGCGATATTTGAAAAAGAATTGATTGGTTTAACATTTCTGTAGGATAATTGAAAATGTCTGATTTGTGTCCTTTATTATGGTCTTGTACTTTTGAATCATTTTTAGTTCAGTTTTATTGGATTTTCTCAAATCATCAAATAATTGAATTAGTCCTTGAAAGAAGGTAAAGTATTCTTTCTATAAATTAAAATATTCACTAGAATTCCGATTTGTATCGTGTACAGTAAAAATATTTCTAAACAAATGATTGGGGTGACTGAGTCCCCGCTACCAGTAATGTTAGTATCAGTACGCGCCTGCTCCCGGGGTTAAAACATTTTGAAGTCTTCTCGCTTTAAATGTTAAAAAGTAACACAATTATTCTTCATCGGAATTTTATATTCTTTTCATAATTTAACATTAATTCTAAATGCTAATTGTGTGAGGTTTAAAATTACAGTTCTTTTAAACAGTTATTTACAATTATAGCATTTATCTAAAAAAAAAATCATTTTACATTTTTGTATACAATGTCGTGCACACAGTTTTTACTCTCCTTACAGTTAAGCTATTATATCAAGAATAATGTTTTATTTTTTTAAAAATGAACTCGTGCGAAGAGTCGGTGTTTCAGCCAGTATACGTTTGATGTATCAGTACTGAAGAAGGTATTGTATAAATATCATTTCTTATTACTGAATTTGGCCGCGGTAGCCGAGTGGTATAGGTATCGGATCGTGGCTTGCCTTGTCACGAGTTCAGCCCAGTACCACTAAAGAACCCGCCGTGTAGGCAGCGATGCACGTTAAATCTGTTGAGAGTTGAAACGTTTCCCGTTGGTGTGGTGTGGTAGTTAGGAGAGAGGGTGCCAGCTCAGGTGTCATCCACGTCACTGACCATGGTTCAAATTGCCGTGGTCCGTCGTCAAAAGCACTCGTGTAGCTGAACAGTGCGACGTTAATATTCAATCAATCAATCTTATTACTAAATTAAGAACAAGTTTAATAATTATTAGGACTTCCACGGGCTTGTCTTGTGAGGAAAGTTTTCAAGGAAGGTTTAATATCAGAAATTGACACAAAGAGTTATTTTTCTATATTTAGCTGAGATCTATATTTTTGTCTTCAAGGCATCCACTGCAGAAAATCCGCTTTTTGAAAAAATGTAGGATGTTGAAAATGGTAATAGTATACGAAGTGCTTTTGTTTTCAGTACAGATAATTCCTCATCCACCTCTACCCCAAATTCAAAGAGCGATTTATTACAAAATTGCCTTTTTAATTTTTCACTGAATGTGAAATCTATGAAGATTTCTTCTTCGGAAGTTGAAACCCTTCTGGAGTATCTTGAAATAGATCCCTAATCCACTCGTAACTTGCTACCAAGCTGTCCTCATCCAGAAAATACTTTTAAAATTCTTTGCCAACATAGCTAAATGATTTTAGATTTGATGTTTTAAAAACAACTTTCACATGTTGTTCTACAGGTTTATAAGTTTTAACACATATCGAGCTGGGGCTTTTTTCCATCATTTACTTCAGTAGTGGTAAATGCAAAATTTAAGTATTTTGAGAAGATCGCCTCTTTATTTAATTTTCGGAACCATGCTCGTTCGTCTGTGTACTTGTTGATTCTTTATTATGGTCGAATGTTTGCTTACGACTTAAAAATGTATGTATGATATTGTTTTAATCTACTGCCGTAAATACTTAATTACCGTGAATTACAAATTAACGTGGAAATTTAAAAAATGTACATTCAAGCTAGATTCGGTAGCTATAGGAGTATCGGTCGACCAAAACTGACTGGAATTGTACGAGAAAAGCATTTTTACATGTTTTGCGCAGACGTCCGATAGGTTGCCCAGACTTTACGCAAACGTACCTATAATGCCAGATGTGTGCGACATTGACTAGACTATTTTCGAATGACATTTGTACATTGAAGAAATGAATGCTGAAGGAAATAAATCTTTAATTAAATACATCATTTGCGATCTGTTCCAATTTAAAAATTAGAGAAAAAAAAATAACATAATTCTAAGTAATATATATATTTTAAGTAATTTTCTTAAAATATATATTATAAAAAGTTACATATACACAAAATTTAATATACTTATCGTATTAATTTGTACGGTTTATAATTAAGATCGTATTGTAACTTTAGCGTCTCTCTCTCAAAGTGCATTTTTATTGCAGTAAATACATTATTGTTGTACAGGGGGCGAGACAAAAATTATGATTGAAAATTTGGTCGCCAGTATTGAAAGTTTGAGAAACACTGCTTTTAATGTATGAGTGGTGCACAGAGTATTTTTATGACTAATTAATTAATACTAAATTAAGAACAAGTTTAATAATTATTAGCTATTCCATGGGCTTGTCTTACAGGCAAAGTTTTGAAAGGAGTTTTAAGATAAGAAATTGACCCTCTGAGTTCATTTTCTATATTTAGCTGATATGTATATTTTTGTCTTTCTAAGCAACCCTGCCACATTTTTGTAATATGTTCAATTTAAAAATCAGAGAAGAAAAATAACTAGTAATTAT
>BMAU01009530.1:0-33605 GCA_019973935.1 Trichonephila clavipes | reverse complement strand
TCAAAGAACAATTTGATTAGTTATATAGTCCCCAACTACAATTACTAGTTTCCTTTCTGCACTTTTACTGATGTCTTCTAAAAAAAGCACTGTTGTTTATTAAAAAAAATTCTCCTTTTCTATTAAAAAAAAACTCATGGAAAAACAACATTGGTTTACGAAAGCCACAGGTGTGCTTTAGCAAACTGAATTGCTTTTTTGTTTGCTACAGCATCCTTTTGAAAATTTATACATTTATTAAAAAGGAAAGAAAAACTGGTCAAATCCCATTATAAATCTTGTAGGAATGAAAAAAAAAATTACATGATAATGCAAAAATTCTTTTCATACTAAAAATAATCAATTAATTTGCATACAGTTTTTGTATTGTATGTATTTGTACAAATTTTGCATTATTAAATAAAATACTACTAAATTTGCATGAAATGTCCTTCATCACTGATTGAAATATTGGTATGGTTGCTGGAGAATTGCACAAAAGTTATTTTTTCAATCTTTTCATATGTTTAGGCATGTGAATCTTGATTCAATTATTTTTAAAATTACATCCATTATGAATGTAATTTATCTTCTAAGCTTCCTGGAAATTAGTTATTCTTATTTTTAATATAACATCTCTATAACCCTAAATATAATTTTGTGGTACTTTTGAAATACTATTGAAAATTTTTCAGTAAAATTACAAAGTTTTGGTTATTCCAAACAAAATTACATGCAGAATTTTTAAAAATTTTAATAAATTTTTTCAATGCATGACGAACACAATGTTGAAGCAGTCAAAAATCTTCCTAATTAATACAATTCACGATCTTCAGGAATTTTCATGTTTATAATACTACATATAACTGTACAATGAACTTATAAATACATCATTATTTTGCTTTTTTATGTTTCTCATTACAAGTATAGAGATTCGTATAATTAAAAAATATATATCTTTATTTTCACATTTTACTTTTAAAAAAACATGTTTCATAAAATACTGTGAATAAAATGGCAAACAATATAAAAAAAGACATATTGAAAGAATATATATAAGGTTTTCCATTTGTTAAAAAAGCATACAAGTTGTTATTAAAGTTGAAACAAAAGAAATACTAAAAATTCTTTAAAGTATTCCACAGTTCACATATTTCTTTGGTTTTAAAGTAACACGTCTTAAAGCAATGTCCTGAGAGAAAAGCAATGCAGCACATTTCTCAAACATGACTTTTTCTTCCTTATATGTAAATATGCTTTAAATTACTGGCTTTAGAAAACGCATAGCAGCACATTTCAGAAAGTGTTTTCCTTGCTATGAATTCTTAAATGTTTTTTTAAGGTATTACTATGCGAAAAACTTTTTTTACACAATTGACAAACATAAGGTTTTTCTTTTGTACGAATACGTAAATGTCTTTTTAAATCAACAGCTTGAGAAAAACCCCTGTTGCATATTTCACAAATGTAAGGCTTTACTTTGGTATGAATCAATGAATGTCTAGTTAAATGACCACTTAGAGAAAAAGACTTGTTGCATATTTCACAGATATAAGGCTTTTCTTTTGTATGAATACGTAAATGTCTTTTTAAACTAACAGCTTGAGAAAACACCTTGCTGCATATTTCACAAACATAAGGTTTTTCCTTTGTATGAATACGCATATGTCTACTTAAATCCCAACTAACATAGAAAGACTTATTGCATACTTCACAAACATAAGGCTTTTCCTTGGTATGAATCTTCAAATGTTGTTTTAAATTACCAGCCTGAGAAAAACCCTTGTTGCATATTTCACAAATGAAAGACTTTTCATTGGTATGAATTAATAAATGTGTTTTTCTAAATTACTTTTTTTAGAGAAAGATTTGTTGCATATTTCACAAACATGCAGCCTTTTATTGCCATGAACCTGCAAATGACACCTTGAGTTATCATATAAAGAGAAAGCCATTTGACCAATTTTCCCTGCCCTTCTATACTTAAAATCCACAATAAAAAAAATGAGTCTTGCAGTCTTGATCAGAATAGGAGTTTGTATTTAATTCTTCTGTAAAAAACAAAAAATAAGTATTCAGTATAATGTTGAAAATGTAATCAAAGAATTTTATTCCACATTTTAGATAAGGAAAAAAAATTAGCTGCGTATCATAGTTTGGAAAATTGGGTAAAATTCTTGTCATATATATTTTAAAATTTAGTTGGTTTTTAGATAGGATTCTTACTGAAATGATCAAAACCTAAAAAAATATATTAAATATTAATTTATTAAAAATATACATTTAAGAAATATTTTAGAACTAGGAGGAAACTAAAGGAATATCATAATAAAATATGAATACCTCCTTGGAGATTTCAAAGAGGAAATACACACATTGCGTAATAGTACAAAGAACATGAAAAATTATACAATTGAAAGAAAAAAAAAAAAAAAACACAGTTAGGCCTAATTTTACCTGTTTGATTTTTGGTATAAATTACAGTTAAGATTATATAAGTAACAAAACTACGCGATGAATACATGATTAACAATGGTGCCCTTCACTATCAATGTCCTTACAAAAATGAGGTCCTAATCTATTGTAACTGGAGTCCACTAACAGGAGGGCTCTTTTGTAGCTAAAGTGCGTCTGAGATTTTCATACCAGAGCCACTATACCAGAACTAGCTGCATGATGAATATATCACACAATATTATGGAGATGATGTTGAAATTATAAACATTTTTCGACTATGAGATTTTTTAAATTTTTCTAGAAGGCACCAAACTTAAAAAGATACTCTCCATAATACACTGAAGTGCCAATGAATTAAGAATAGTAAGGGCTATGCAAACTGTTTAGTGCTGCACAACATTTATGCGCAAGTGAGTGTGTTGTAATAATTGCACATATAGCGTGTACTGGGGTTGTTCTGAATTAGTTGTCAAGATTGCCCATATGGGTAAACTGCCTGATTGAGATGCCTTCAATCATGGAAAAACTGTAGGTGTGGGACACATGGGCCCTTCAATTCCAAAATCGTCAGACAGTTAGGATTTTCAAGGTCAAGAGTATACCAAGAAAAAATGGAGGATGGACAAAAAACTAGCGACCGGGCAAATTACAAAGTACAATTATCTTTGACAGTGTGTGGTGAGAGATCGCTCAGGCATATTGTACATAGCCAGCCAAGCCAAACTTTAGCTCAAATTACCACCCATTCAAATGGGTGTTGCAAACGGTTTAGCTCAAATTACCACCCATTTGAATGACGGTGCCAGTGATACAGTCAGTAAATAGACAGTGCAATGTCTGCTTCACCGTATGGGTTTCAGGAGCCATTGACCTACGAGAGTACCATTGCTCAATGCACGCTATAGGGTTGTATGTCTTGCCTGGGTAAGAGAGCACAGAGACTGGAGTGTAGAGGACTGGATACAAGTAGCATGAAGTGATGAGTCTCGATTGTGATTATTAAACGCCAACAGGAGGCTGAGAATATGACGCCAGGCTCATGGAGCCATGAATCCTGCATGCCAGGTTGGAACTGTACAAGAGCATTGTGGCTCAATCATGGTCTGGGGTGTTTTTTCGTGGCACTGTTTGGGATCTTTGGTGCATGTTCCAACCTCCCTCAATGCAATTTGGTATATAAAGTTGCTGGTTGATCACTTCCATCTGTTTATGCTGTTCTGTTTTCTGCAAGGTAATGGAGTTTTCCAGCAAGAAAACTGTACCTCTCACAAGTCCCTGTTGGCTACTAGCTGGTTTTGGATGAGCATTCCTCTGACTTTCTGTCATAAATTGTCACCTAGAAGCTCAGACTTGGGATCTATTGAGCATCTTTGGGATGTTTTGGAACAAGGCACGAGATCATCACACAGAACCAATAAACCTTTTTAACTGAATTATGGACAGTTTTAGCCAATATTGACAAGTCATTCCTGCAAAAGAAGATGCTCCAGAGCATTGAGATCTACTCCTATTATGGCAGCTGTTATCAGGGCTAGAGGAGGCCAATTCGTTATATAGGTAGATATTATGAATAGGTAATCCCCAATTCAGTGGCAGCATTTCAGTGTATTTTTGATATACACCTTTTTTTGATAAAAGACAATTTTTACACAAGAAATTATGCAAGTATTAGACTACCTGCAGGCATGGTAACACTAAAGAAATATGCCGGTTTTATAACTGAACAAAATTAACACACCTTATTAAATAAATGAATAGGCTGCAGTGGCTGAACTGTTTTTTTGATGCAAGTGCAAAAAGTCATTGTTAAATTGTATGTTGCATGAACTAACACCAAAACCTGCCCTGCGGAAGAGAGAATACATGGCTTCTATCAAAGCTAAAAGATTTCAAGTTCTGAGAATTGGGTGAGAGGTCTGATGCAATTCTTTTTATCTATTGTGGTTCAAAATAACAAGGTCCATTAAAATAAGTTCTTGGACTCAAAGTGTGATTGTGTACATAAGTACTTGAGAAAATCCAGGAAAATGAATTATGTTACTGATTTTACTTTTGGAATACAATGGCAGTTTCCACTAAAAAAACTGAAATTGTCATTAACTCTTTTAAACTTCACTTTAACGCATTGATTATTCTTGCTGAGCAATGCAGTAAAAGATCATGGACCTTGTAATTATAGCTGAGGCAAAATGATGAACACAATTCTTCATTTGTACATGAAAAGGTAAACTTCATTTAATAACAAACATACCATTTATGGGGTCAGAACTCAATATAAAAGTATTTGGCTAAAAGTCAATTAATATATTCACAGCATACAAAATTTTGAAAGCTACAAATTAATTTACATTTTTGGCAGAACTTGGATTCTAAACTAAACTGGTTTTGTAATGATAAATAAATGGGTTTTTTTGCAGCAGAAGAATATAAAAAAATATTCAAACATAAGCTAAAAGATTTGTAAAAAGATGTACAGTAATAACTTATTACCTGCACAGTTCAGATCATCTCAAATCAGTGGAATAATCTGTTGAATGTACCTATAGAATATAAAGAAAAGATGTAATGTCAAGATTCACCTCTGGAAGCAAGACATTCATGGACAAAAAATTAGCGCGCCAAAAATTGCAGAACCGAATGAAACTTGGTATGAAGGTACACGTCTGGAAGATCTGCAAATTATTAGAATGCGTGATTGTGCATTACATATAGCTGGTAGAGGGCATTTAACATCGTTCTCTGTGGAGTATGAAACCGGTAACCAAAAGCTTGTTTGAGTGTGCTGAATCGTTTACAAAGGAAGAGCTGAGGGAGTACACATGCCATTATACCGTTTTGAAAACAATATAAACAGCTGTCAGTTTGAGAGGGGGAGAATCATAAGCATGATGGAAACTGTGTGGTCAGCTAGGCAAGTAGCTCGGCAATCACGCTACTCTGATTATGTTGCGAGGAGGTGTTTGGACCAGTGGATCCGAGAGATGTCATTTTACACGAGACCAGACTCAGAACGCCCTCGACAGACCAGTCATCAAAGAAGACCGCCACATCGTAAGATGCACGGATACAGCCAACTGCTTCATCGGCCACATCAAGGCACATGTAGCACCTTCACTTGCGTCCCCCTGCGCTTATTTGAACCATACGAGGCACCGGGCTGAAGGACATTTGGGATCGCGGCGCCCATTACGTGTGCTTCCTTTAACGCACTCCCATTGACGCCTCCGTTTGAATGGTGTATCGTATGAGGAAACTGGACTGCTGCGGACTGGAATCAGATCGTCTTTAGCGACGAATCAGATTAAATCTCATTAGTGATTAATCGTGTTCGTGTGGGCGGAGGTCCCGTGGTGAACACCTTAATCCTGCCTTTGCTTTTACTGCAACACACCGCTCCCACAGCTGGTGTAATGGTATGGGGATGCCATTGCCTACAATGCAGGGTCATCCCTAGTATTGATCCGTGGTACCATGACAGCTCAGTAGTATGTCCATGACATCTTGCCAAGACATGTGTTGCCACTCATGGAATGGCTCCCAGGAGCTATTTTTAACAAGACAATGTTCGGCTTCACATGGCAAGGGTGTCACAAGACTGTCTCTGCAGATTTGTCTCAAACGCATATCTGGGATCATTTGGGACGGCGAGTTGGACATCCACACGAGTTTTTGAACGAACTAGAAGCAAGGTTACAGCAAATATGGTGTAGGAAAGTATCTCAAGACATCATACAGAGCTTGCATGCCTCAATGCCCAATCGTATCGCATTATGCATTCACGCTAGGGGATTCAACAAGGCTATTAAATCCTCCGTTCTTTTGCCTTTTCTTTAGTGAACTAAACTATCCTTTTCTTTGATTTTCTAATATTTTACATCAAAGTAGTCGACATATATAAAATTTTGCTCTCCACACATTTTGACGACTCCTCTTCTGGTGCGCTAATTTTTTTTGTCCATGAGTGTATGTATGCTATACTAGAAGATATATGCATAACAAACATATAATAAGTCAAAATTTGATATAGCAGGCAGTTTCTTCAAATCATTTCATGAATTACAAGAATCTAACAAATTGAATAATATATTAAATTTTTAATTTCTGTAGTGTACAAGTTGTCTTTGTCTGAGAGCAGTTGTAAAAAGTTTTGTCCACTGTATTTTCATATGTATATTATCTAGGAAATATAATTAAATACGCTAACCAGGAATTAACGTGCGATTCTTTAAAGGATGAAACAATGAATTTATTTATTTATTTTTAAAGCAATAGTTTATTGTGAATTACTTTATATCATCAAAACCTTCTATGAAAAGCGTCTTTATAACAGGTATATAAGCTAAAACTTTTATTCCACCCTTTTAAATAAAGATTAATTAAATAGCATTAAATTTAATTAAATAGCATTCCAATTCCAACAATATCCTAACTAAAACTGAAATATATAATATTACACATTTAAATATATTTGTGGCAATAACTATTTCAGATTCACAAGTAAAAAAAAATGGAGGCATTAGAAAATAAAATAAAAGTAAAAAATATATATTCTATTAGTAATAGAATATTTTTTTAAAATTTAATTCTTGTTTTCCCCATGTATTGTGAACGCTCTAATTTCTCTAGAGTGAGAGGGGGCAGTATCGAAATATTCACTAGTAAAGGGGGCAGTTCAAAAAGGTTGGGAACCTATGATCTAACAGATAGTTTTAGATGTGTTTGAATCTAATGTTTTTAGGTCTTCAGATCATGTAACTCATTTTGAACCAATTACATTTTGATAGACTTTCTGAAAACTTCTGTAGATATAGGCTGTTGAGCAGTGGTTTTTGTTAAATTTCTGCAGTGTAAGAAGGAAATAATAGTAAAAAAAAAAATGATAAAGAGAATAGCAGTACAAATAATTCAAGGACGATAATTTAAGAATTCTAAACTAATGAATCATTTAATTAGTCATGGTTCCCAACTTCAATTACTAACTTTCTTTCCAATTTTCTTTTATGTATTCTGAAAAGCACTGTAGTTCAGAAAAAAAAATTCCGTATTCTCTATGAGAAAATATACTTTGGAAATTATATTATTCACCTACAAATAACACAGGTGAGCTTTAATAAACTGGATTGCTTTTTTTGTTCTCTACAGTTTCATTTTAAAAATGTATACATTTATTAAAAGGGAAAGAAAAACTGGTTAAATCCCATTATAAATCTGGTGGGAATGAAAGAAAATTTTACAGGTTAATGCAAAAATTCTCTTTTCATACTAAAAAATAATCAACTAGTTTGCATGAAGTTTTTGTACTGTCTCTATTTGTATAAATTTATTTCTCAAATGTACCAACCAACAATCTCTACCTTAAATTTACTTTCGATTTCACGGATGCAGCAAATCAAGTAATACGAGAACTAAGGGTTATGGTTGGTACTAAAGTAAAAGAAGGATTACCTCCGTAAAGAATGTGCAGCGCTACAGAACAACATGAGATCAGGATTTACGTTCTGTGGAATAACATTTGAGGAGTACAGACCAATTCATGATTTTCACTGGGTTTAAATATACAGATAAGCGATTAAATCTTTAACATTATTAAGTAAAATACTACTAAATTTTGCATGAAACTTCCTACATCATGTATTGACATATTGGTGCAGTTGTTGGAGGTTGCAAAAAAGTTATTTTTCCTATCTTTTCATATGTTTAGGCATGTGAATCTTGATTCAATTATTTTTAAAAATTATGATCCATTATGAATATAATTTATTTTCTAAGCTTCCTAGAAATTAGTCATTCTTACTTTGAACATTATATCTCTATAACCCTAAATATAATTTCTCAGTATTTTTAAATACTTTTGAAGAATTTTCAGTATAATTACAATGAGAAGTTTTGGTTTTTACACAAAATTACATGTAGAACTTTTTAAAAAATTTTCTCAGATGTCTGAAGAACACAATGTTGAGGTGATCAAAACTCCAAATTAATACAACTCAAGTCTTAGGAATTTTCACAATTACAATATTTCACAAAGTTGATGAATATTGCAAAATTTTCATGAAGATAAAATTAAATTTACACAGTTAAAACTTTCGCTACATCATCTGGAGTTTTAGTAGTTAAGTACGGAGTTTTCTGTTAGTGAACTGGAATTCAAAATCTAGGTTTAGTGTTGTCTGAATGAAAAGTCATTTCTAATTGAATTAAATTTGAATCTCTTTCTTACATGGTTACTGCTTACTGGTACTAATTTTTTTTGGTACTTACGACATGCGAAATTGGGGTTGCCAACCTGGTAAGTTATCTTGAACATTGGTAATTGTTGCGATAACGCGTAAGTAACATATTTTTTTATTTTGTACAAATATGTTTTTAAAAAGATTTCTCAAATTCATTTTTTTCCACTACAGTTTTTTTTTTTCATACATTTTAGGGATGTTAATCTCATACATTTAAACTCAAATGACTAAACTTAAGTATTTTCCATTTCTTGGAAAGAAATAAAGAAATGCTGATTTACTTAACTTTAATTTTATGCAAAGAAAAGTAATTAATCTTTTTCTAAATCATGGAGATTGAAAAACCAAATAAAGAACAGAAGACCAATACTGTATTCATATTCAATTTACATAATTCAGTCACATGTCATACAAGCAAATTTTAAATATACTGAAATGTAAACTTAAGAAATCAAACTCAAAGAGTAGGTTTTAAAAAGCTCCAACTTTAAAAATAACACAATGGTTTTAAAATTTCAGAATAATTACAAAAATATTATGAACGATTTAATAATATAGAAGTATGCATAAGTCGATTAGGTTCAGTCCTAGGAGAGCCCACACGCTTCGCGTGAATTATTTTGGTTGGCGATAATTGTGCCATCTTTTGGTAACACTACTTTGATGGACTAAATATGGTAAACCTAATATTTCTGAATTTTCATATTTTTCTCGATGGGCACCAGGCTAGAATTATGGCTACTTGTGTGTGTGAATATATCTTAGAATTTTTTTACATTGTTGAATGCAAAAAGGTAAGAAAGAATTGATTGAATGGTGCCTGAAGGAAGGAAGGATTGATTGTTTCAAGTATTGAATGTCTTAAATGAGTGAATGGGATTATACAAATGAAAGAAGAGTACTGTTTTGGATGGATTTGAATGGAGATGTCGAAAGTGTATGTTCCACCCGCCACCTCGCAGAATATATATGGCAGCGCTTCCAAGTTCATTCGCTTAGCGACGAGGCCTTCGGCTAGGCTTTTTTATAATCTGCTGTCATGCAATACCCTCCACACGAAAAAAATCAAGTAAGAAAAGTGCTATTTTTAATTATCTTAAATATTTTTTATATAATTTTGTATTATTTACATATATTTTCATTACGCATCCATCTTTGTTCAGCTATTTTCACTCACGCTGCTATAATCAATTTTCGCTTGCCACTCTTTTTCGGTTTGTCACCAAGGGTATGGGCTCTCTAGGATTTTACGATCGTATATTAAAAAATTGAATAAAAATATTAGTTTTGCTTTCTAATCTCTGTTTAATAAACTTAAAAGAGAAAAATGTTTCTATTTTATTTTTGTAAATAAATTTTTAATTATTAGAACTAAAAGCTAAAAACTTCAGAATACTTAAAGAACCATATTTAACTCTATTTTTATTCAAAAAGAAATATATTAAAAAAATAAATGTTGGTTTACTATTCCACTAAGGTGATTATCACATAATCAACACTCTTCAAATTTTATTTAAGCAAAGGAAAATAAAGTTTTCTAAATATAATTTTACCTTATTTAACAGTAAAATTTCTCATCAAAACATTAAGCATTTTCTATCTCGAAAAAGGATGTGTACACAACTTACTTTCTGAAGGGAATATATATTTTTGAAAACATACACAAAAAGAAATTATATACATTGGGGGACAAAAAAGTGTTCGTACACTTGCAATTTCCAATAATATTTAATGTTTTCAACAAGTAAAAATTAACATATCATTTGTCAAATTTTAAAAAAATATTATAACTATTATTCTTTAAAATTAATAATCAAAAACTATTAAAATTATGCCAGAAAAGTCTTCATTACACTTAACAAAAATCTCAACATAACTTTAAATGTTGTATTTTTTTCTTTAATATGGCATAGTTGGATATCTTTTTAGTGTCCACAACGACTTTTAAACATCTTGGTATAGATTTAATCAGTTTATCGTAATTTCTGCATCAATTTTCCTCCATGCTTGTGTGATTGTTTTACTTTCCATTATGTGTTTTATCCGTCCTTTTTTAAAATATAATTTCACGCCAAACATGTTACTGGTCTAAGTAAAGTAATTGCGAGGGTTTAAGATTTTCGGGACAGTTATAGACATACTAGCGGTGTACATTGAGAGCAGTGCTGGGCGTCATTATCCTTTTTTTAAAAATGAAGTCGTCTCCAATATCCAAATTTTGGGAGGATAGTTTAAAATTTCCTTTTAAAATATTTAAGTAGAGCTCATGCTTATAATACCATCAAAAAATAACAAATTACCTTATTCTGAAGCCGATTTATACCTCCATGCAGGAACACTTCCTCCCTCCATGGCAATTAATCCAAATAGATTCTTGGGATTAAGTTTCAGAAATTCAAAACTGACAGCAAATTGATTGGGATGGCAGAAAATTCAACATTTTTGGTTCCGATGGGTGGATAATAGTTTGTAAATGATAAAATGAGATATTATCCCATGAATTTATGTGGAACAAGAACTCCATCTCCATGCAGAAGCATGGAGGTGTGTAAATCAGCTTCAGGATTAGGTAATTTAGTACTTTGTCGTATTGAGGATCATGAGCTTTATTTAAATATTAAAAAAGGGAGTAAAATTATCTGCCAAAAATTTGAATATTGGAGCCAAATTCATTTTTTAAAAGGATACCGATGCCAAGCGCATGCTCTCAATGTACGCCGCTGGTGCGTCTATAACTGTCCCCAAAATCTGGAAAGCACCTCTCAATCACTTTACTTAAACCAGCAGAAAATATTTGGGGGCGAATTTGATTTAAAAAAGAAAATAAGACATATAAACACATAATGAGAAGTTAAAACAATAATCACACAAGCAGGGGAGGAAAACAGATATGTAGAAATAATGAACCGATTAAATCTATACCAAGACGCTTAAAAGTTGTTGTGGACACTAAAAGATTTTCAACTAAGTTAGTTAAACTATTCTTAAAAAATTATTACGTTATTCCATTAAGAATAAATTGCAGATATAAAAAAATTACAATTCCCATATATTAATTTTTAATAGTCAAAACATTAAATCTTATTAGAAATTGCAAATGTACAAAACACTTTTATGGTCCACTGTAGAATTAATGCTAAAAATTAAAAATCTGTTGCTTTTAGGGATGTAATTTCAATCTTCTCCCTTACACCTTTCTTGTCCTGACCACTGTCTTTGATAAAAGGGAAAATATAAAGATATTTGACTACAGGACACCCATTTTTTTAAAAAAATTGTGGTAAGAGGATATTTGTAACAGTTTAAAAAATTAAAATAGAAGAAAATTTTGGGAAAAATAAACTCAAATTGTAAAAACATGGATACAAATTTATATACAATGAATACATAACCAGGACATACTTTGCATGAAAAGTTTATGAACAATTTTCAATATTGAACTTTTTCCTTCAAATGTATATATGAAATTTTCAAGACCTGAAAAATAAGAGAAATTTACATAGAATAAAACAGATTATCTTCATTAATGAATAAAATTTACTTGTTATACACTTATGACAAAAATTATTATGACAAAAAAAATTTGTAATAATGCATTGAATGTTAAATTTAAGTCAAAATTTAAAAAAGATCAATTATTTTATTTAGGTCAAAAAAATTCTAATATTCTACAAGTACACGAAAGTTAATTAGTTTCATAATTTTTTTAGCATTCTTTTTTCCCATTTGAAAATTACCTGAGAAAATATAATTTGTGGAAGACTCATTTTAAAATTATTTAAAAAAATTTGATTGGTGGAAGTTAATACTTAAAAGTTTAAAATCGTCCCTACTTATAAGTAAGAGTTTTATTTTTTTCATATATTGCAAAATATCTTTCTTAAGTCTTTTAACTTTTATTTTATAAGGATTTTGGGAACAGCTTTGTGTAGTATGGGCACTTTGGATTTGGCGATTTTTCTTCGGATTTTTCGATTTTTATTTAAATGTCATGGTGAGATATCGAATTCATTCTAAAATAAATTATACCGAAAAAGAAATTTGGCGAACACTTTTAGTCACCAAAATAAAGAACTGTGCTAAGTGGCCCCCCCTAGGACTCAACCCGAAAGGTATGCCTCACAGGAACTTACGTGTAAGCATCAGCGAATCGTATCTTGATATCAAAACAACAAAGATTCAATCGTGTTTTAGATGAAAAAATACCGATCTAATTTTGCGATTCGCGAGGCGCCAATGGACTAAATTCATGTGACGTCACAATCACATGATCCCTTGATTTCTTGTGCAAGTGTGAATATGGCCATTTACATTTTACTTTCTAAAATGTCTTATTTTGCTGAAATGGTTGCTCAGTCAGTAAAAGAAAGGATGACTGTAGGGAAAAAATCATTTTTTAATATCCTGGTACTAAATCTAAGTGTTTTGAAAGCATAATTAAGCGTGAGGATTACGTACCACCTTCTCTGAATTTATTATGTGTTTGACCACTTTGAATAATGTTTTCAATACCGTAATACTTATGAAACCTCTTCAAAAATGATTTTGGATAGATAGATCAGACTTCTACAAGAATGTAAATACTTCAAAGCAAATTTTTGTTGATTTTATATTAAGTTATATTGAGAACATATAATGTAGTTAACTTAAATTTTTTATGATAGTTAACTTAAATTTTACTTATTTTTTTCACATCTTCAGAGTAGTTAACAGAGGTACTTCAGCATTTAATTATCTAAAATTAGAACACAAGAATCTGATATGTAATCATACAAATCATATCAAAAACAAGTATATATATTTATAAAACTTTTTTTACTTAATAATTTTATAATATTTCAGGGGAAAAGAAAACTTTTTTTGAAAAGCATTCACTACAGAAATAGAAAAAATAACTTACAAAAGGTCTGTTAATGTTTATGCTAGATGATAAATCAAGTACCACTTTCAAACATTAGAAATCAAAATTATAATTTACCATTTGTAAAATTACACATAAAAAAAATTGTGCAACATTTCGAGTCTTTATTCGCTGCACTATTTTAGGTAAAATATATCATTTATCGAGAATTGAATTCCAAATATGGTAATAAATTAAGGCATTAAATTTTTTTAATTAGAATGTGTGTATCATAGAATATAAATTCGTGTCCATATTTTAAATACATATAAAATCCTGCTCACTCCTACATGATCAAAATAAAGAAGTCATTTTTTAAAAAGTAATGATATTGTAGAGTTTATCAACTCCTCATAAGTTTTTCATTACGATCTGTGCGTGCGCAGGATCTAGAGCAATTGCGGGCAGTGCTTACTCGTGCAAGCACATTGGATGCAACCTGCGCATACGTTAGAATTTCTACAAAAGCGACCCCGTGCTTTCGTTCCCTCTCTTTTGACCCAATGGTGTTGCCAGACCCCGCCCAATGCTGAAGATTTGAAAACATGTTCGAGAATTCTCGAAGTCTTTGAATACCAGCTAATTAAGAAAACCAGACTACCCTACAACCAGCAAATCCTATTCACAATGGACAATGGTTTAGTCCGAAAGAACCAGGAAAGCTACGATCTGATCGAAAAGGAAAATGGGAAACTGATGGAAGAAATCCAAGACCTAGAGGGTGAGCTGACTTTGATCGGTACTTGCCCTATATAAAATTGCCAGCATCATTCTAAATTAAACCCCTCAAAATTAATTCAGAAAGTAAATGATTCCTCAAAGAAACTTGAGCTAGATTACCAAAAATCTAACGCCAAGCTTTACAATGACAATCCCTCCCCAATCCCACCAAAAAAGAAGAATCGCCTTGACGGCTTTACTGCGCCACCCAAAGTCGTAAAAAAGCAGAAAGTCCTGCAAAATTACTCTTTTGGTGTGGCTGCACCCCTTACCACAACCAATAAATACCAGACTCTCTCTGGAAAAGACGCGTTGCCGGCACAGGACAACACAGCGATGCCAGTTGCCCCCAAATTCCCCCCAAAACCCTCTTATAAAAACCCGATGTCTTAAATGCGGCGAGACGCATAGAACGAGCGACTGCTCAATTATTATTTTAATAGAAAACCCCGTCTGTATATTAATTGTAAAGAAACCGGACACCTGGCCAACTCACATCGCTGTGCGAAATTCCCGAAAATCCAACCTAAAAAAGGTGCTCCCTCCTTAAACAGAAATAAATCTCAAAATTCATTTAATCCCGACCAATCCAAAGTTAAAAATGATATCTCCTTTGCAAATGCCTTAAAAGGAAACCACCACATGGCACCACAAATCTAAAAGTCCATGTCGGCCGATTCAGAGGCCGAGGCAACTCCAGCCCTTCCCCCCCAAAAGAAAAGAAACCAGAATGTAATTGAAAACGATGCTAGCGGAACCTTCGGGTTCATGTGGACACTATCATCGAACTGAAAAAGTTCTTCGCTGAACACCCCTCTCTCATTGAGTTGGGTAAACAGCTTAGAAACGCCCAACCCCACAAAAAGGTTGACGTTTTCTATCGTCATATCGCAAATCAGCGATAACGGGTGCGAGTTATCTCGGAATCCCAAAATTTTTCCAAACTCAAAGTAACTTCGCCCCCCCCATGCGAGTAGTTATCTCCCGATTCGTCGAGAGAAACTCTCGCAAAGACCATCAAATACGACCGCCTCGGAGGCCGCCTACGGGAGGTAGGGACCGGCTTGCCGTCCCCTTCCTCCACCGTTTTCCATTCTACCGCCGACTTCGTCGGCAGGCCCAGATTCACTTCTCGTCGTTTCTTACTGTCAATTCTTCAATTTTTCACCGCATTTTTCCCAATATTAAATGATTTACACTTAAAAAGGGCAAATTTTCGATCTAAAGTCACCCCCCAACTCTGACTGATAGGAGATTTAGATTCCATAGGGAATCAGGCGCTCCATTAAGTTCCATTAGTTCAGCAGACCAAGCAGCTTCCACACGTTGCCAAAGTTGATCTGGTGTGGCAGCTGGAAGTGTAATCTGGGTCAATCATTCAGCAACCATAGACCACATGTTTTCTATCGGCGAAAGAGCGAGTCGTCCAGGGAAGCAATTCAATCTAATGATTGACGAAGAACCTTTGGACAATGCGTACCACGTGTGGTCGCGCATTATCCTGTTGAAATATGGCTGTAGCCAAGCCTTGAAGGTAAGGAAGGACACCTGGCTCCAACACCTCGGAGATGTAGCACTGGCTGTTTAAAATACCGACAATGCGTCCTAAAGGAGTGCAAGAGTGATATCCAATACCACCCAATACCATAATACCCGGTTCAGGACCAGTGTGGCGGTGCATAACGCGGATGTTCAGCATCCTCTATCCATGGTGTCTCCATACTCGAATCCAACCATCTTGGTGTTGCAGACAGATGCATGATTCGTCAGTAAAGACAACTTCATTCTATTCTGCCACCCCCATCCTTCTTTTATCGCCCCATTGGCGGTGGAGACGTCCGTGGTTCTGCGTCAAGGGTAACCAAGCAATGGACGTCTTGCGGACAGACTACTGTGCTGTAAACGGCGTCGAATGGTACGCGCAGACACTGAATGATGCGTTACATTCTTAATGTGCTGGGCTATGGTTCGTGATGTGACTGAATTCCGTCATTGCCATGCGCACAATTTGCCTGTCCTCACGTGAAGTGGTGCACTGAGAAGGATGCGATTGACCACGTCGGTCCGCCGTACCCTCCTGCATCGAACGGTCACATATCGGCATTACAGTTGTTTGGTTTCGTCTAACACGACTACCGATTTCCCTGAAAGTAATCCACAATCTCGGTAGGCCACTATCCTTCCTCTGTCGAACTGAGATACTTGATCAAAAGCATATCGCTGTTTTTTACGACACACAACTGGTCATTTTTTGATGAAACCATGATTACCGAATTTGATATCGTCGAAATCTTCAAGCTTTAAGTAGCGCTTTGAGGTAGCGCCACAAGCACGCGTGATGTGTGTCTGTGCTGAAATTCTAATCATTTGCACACATATCTCACCTCCGCTAATGCATGTTGTGAATTTCATGTTATTTGCATGCTTTTTTTCGGGTGTTACATTTACGGTGGCCAGCAGTGTATATAAAAGCTTGTCGCGAGATTTACCTGTGTAGATAAACAAGCAAATTGAATAACTTGATCTGATTGATTTTAATTTTTAAAATTTTTAAACTAAGAGAGAGAGAGAGAGAGAGTAAATACGAATATAGTAAGACCCCGCTTAACGCGGGATACACGTTCCATCAAAGTAGAGCGTAATATGAAACAGCGTTAAACGAGATTATCTCATTATGTAAATAATGGGGTTCGGGGAAGATGGGTAGAAAAATAGTCTGGTATTTTACCAATAAATTTATTAACTATGTTTTTTATAACAATAAAACAAAATTTTTTTCTAGCGAATAGAGAAACATAATAAACGAATATGCAAGTAAAAATAAATAAAAGTCTAAGTATTTATGTTTGCATTTTAGATCAATCAGTCTCTCTTCTGTATTTCCAATTTTCTGCCTTTTTATCAAAAAGGTAGATTGGTTTAATGACATTTTGCGTTCAACTTCGTTGTCAATCCATATAGAAAACGTCATTTTTTCCATTTCCTCTATTATATTATTTCTAGAATGGGTAATTCTAGTGGCAGACCTTGTCGCAGTTGCAGTTACCGAAGGCAGTATTTTTTCTTTATTCTTAAGAATGGTCCTTATTGTTGAAGTTGCCAAACTCAATGCAGCACCGATTTGAAATTGACGTTCACCAGTACCTTATCTTCTAATCACTTGCATTTTAGTTTCTAATGAAATGCTTTTTTATGCTTTATTTTCATGTTTTTTACTATCACTCATGATAAAAACTAAAAATCTTAATAATTGTCACTATAGCAATCGTTATATTATATTAATTTATGCGTATAATAACGTCAACAAATGTTTGAAACGATAAAAATACTTTCGTATAATACCGACGGAAAGAAGAAACACAGATAAACTGCTTCGGATATAGGGAAGCCTAACGCTGCTTGTTATTTCGGAGAATCCCACAATTCAAATAAAAGAGCTTTAAACCGAAACTGCGTTAAGCGGGATCTTTCTGTACTTAAATCTCTCGACAAGCTTTTATATTATAAATTGTGTAATGACGTTATAAGTTGATAGAAAAAAGTTTTAAAAGAAAAGTTTTTTATTTTTTTAAAGCATTTAAATAAAAGCTTGTTTTTAAAAAATTTTTTTACTTATAATTTATTAAGATATTGAATTGAAATTTTCAGAAAATGTTTATTTGTTTTTATCTGCAGTCCATACTATTATCTAATCTCTGTATATATATTTATGTATGTTATTGCATATTTGTGTGAAAAGAGCATTAGTTTCTTGTAAAAAATTGAGTTCTTGCCTAAAAAATAGCACCTTTCAAAAACTTTCAAAAGTATTGCAAATCTTACAGTTCCAAGTATAGATAAAGATGTTATTTATGTACTGTATAAATATTATTCAAATACATTAATTAGAATACCTTACCGTAACTACAATTTTTTACTAAATTTTCACTCGAAAATCCTAATATATTCAAAACTATTTTTAATTATGTGGAAATTGTACATGAAATCCTAGTTTTATGCCCCATTTCAAATAAAAAAGCGTTTATTTATTTGAAAATTTAAATATTTCAAAAAAAGTGCTCCGAAGGTAGTCACATACCTTAAGTGACCACTGAGATTTAAAAAAAAATGATGAAAAAAAATACACTTTCTCCAGAGGATAATTATCTTCATTTATCTAAAACTTTCGTATTAACTAGTATTTTGTGCACACAGGCTTCGAAAAGTAAACTATTTTGCAAGTTTAGCATGTGCTTCAAAATAATAAGATAAAATAATCAAATTAAATTTAATCATTTCTAAAAATTGTTACCCCTTTTTTTCACTTTCTTTTTCATTCGGGGAATGGTCAAGTCAATGGGGGCTTCTTGTTGCTCTATGGCCAACCCTGTTTCAAAATGATCCAAGAACGAGATGCGATCATTACTCTCGTCAAACAGGGAAGGTACCGTGTCAAGCACCTGGGGGTTCTTGGGTATGAGACGGGGGAATCCCTTGTAACGAGTAGTTTCCAAATACGGAAGCCATGATTTGATCCATTGAAGAGTCGTCCATAAGGGTCCGCTCCAAAGTCTCGACCACAGGTAGGGGATCTGGTAGAAGGATCTGCACAGGTGGTGGATCTGGTAAAAGGAGCTGCACAGGTGGTGTCGTAGGCACACGTGATATCTGCACAGGTGGTTGAAAGACTGGTATCTGCACAGGTGGATCTGGAATCTGCACTAGTGGTGTCGTCGGCTGAGGTGGTCGAGGTGGATCTGGTAGAAGGATCTGAGGTGTTGTCAGCACAGGAGGCTCTGAAATACTAACGGGTTGAAGGGTGGCCAAGCCCATGGAAGGTCTGGTAATCAACACAGGAGCCACCGGTGGTCTGATGAAAGGTGTGATAAACACTCTGTTCCATTTGGAGGAAGGCCCTGGCTGTTCTTCCAAAGGTCGTTTGTTTGTCTCTGCAGGTGCATGAGCCGGGGTAGGAGGGAAAGCTTGTAGACCTTTTGATCGTACCGTTTCGATTTTCTAAAATCCCCCAGGTTAAATTCATTCTTCATGAGCTGGGGGAGAATGGTTTGGGGGATAATGTCCAAACCAAACACAGTCTTTTGAACCGTCAACAAGATGTAACGGGTTACAGCCGGGATCGGGTACGCCGTGTGGGGTTCCAACACCATTCGATGATAGAGCATCTGATCATATGGCTCAAAGCCCCTCTTAACAAATTGAAATTGGTTCGACACCTGAGACTGGAAGAAGGAAATTCATAGATTAATATGGGGACGTTGGTCGTTTGAATAAGGTGAATCTCGCCAGGCTTTACCGTTCGGAAGCCAAAAGTAAAGTCTTTTTTCACAAAAAACATGTCGTTATAAATGTACACCATCCTCTTATCGGTGTTTTTCAGGGGTTGATCGGGAGTTTTTGAAAGTCCCTTGGAGATTTTCTCCCACAAGACATCGTCGTGCCTGAATTCGTTCACGTGCTTTGCCTCCATGATGGCACGCTTGAAATTATCCACCAACGTCTTTTTTGGTACCAATTGTCTTTGAAAAGAAGGCAAAAACTCGTTTCGTGTTGGGTTCCTCGTAAATGATGCAAGCACGGACTTGTCCCTGCTGAGCTGCATATTCCAAAGCATCTGGTTTCTCGGGCAGAGTCACGAGCACCAGGATCGTTGAAATGTGCTCCGGAAAGGCATCGATTTGGTCCATCGTGCACTGACGTGAAGTGTCGACTGATATGAAGCGTCGAGACGAGTCTTCTTTTATACTTTTAAGGTATCCGACTAATTGCGACAACTTTTTTTTTAAATAATGGATATATGGAGATTTTTTTGTGGTTTTTAGATTTATTTAGTACATTTAAAAAAAAGACTAAAATTAAGAATTTAAAATTAATATATTACTATTAAAATAGGAAAAAATGGGTAAAAATTGACAAAATATTGCATAAACGGGGCCCGTTTTGTACAAATAGTAAATTAATAGATTTTAAATTTTTCAATTTTGATGTATTACTTTGCTATTCCTTTTTGAAGTGATAAGAGATATTTTAGTTTTTACAAAAACTAGGGCACTTTATTGCTTGGACAGAGCAGGGTTCACAGACTCTAGCCCCCTGGATTCAATTGGCTCAAATGGTGTTGAATGTGGGTTATGGGCAGAAATGACCCGATACCGTGTTTCAAGTGCCCGATGCATGTCCCATCTGTGAATCACTTTTATACACAAGCAAGAAAGAACACAGTGTGGACATGTGTTTCAGAAAAAGTGCCTTTTACAACACTTGGACATTTGCAACACCTGTTCCATTTGCAGAGCATTGTTGATAGACCCATAAACACCATGTTGAGCCGTAGAAAAATGGGAGAATGATTACTGGAAAGGAGCATAGCTCGGGACCAGTAGTCGTTCTTCCATTTTTTTGGGAGAACGACTCCCATTTTTTTGGAAGGGCCCCTCCTCTCGCCAACGTTGGCAGAGATGGAAAGAATAATTTTGGAGAATATTTTTACACCACAAAGAAATAAGAGGGATTCTCATGACTCACGACTATATCAACAATAAATAAGAAGCAGTAATAAAGAAGAAACTTTCTCTCTACATGCTTGCTGCATTCATAACTCTATATTAACCCTCCTAGCGGTTAGCATGGAAAATTCCGTCATTGTAAAGATGCTTCGAAAATGTATAAAAGACTCGTCTCGACGCTTCATATCAGTCGACACTTCACATCAGTGCACGAAGGACCAAATCGATGCCTTTCCCGAGCACATTTCAACGATCGTGGTGCCCGTTACGCTGCCCGAGAAACCAGACGCATTGGAATATGCAGCTCGGCAGGGACAAGTCCGTGCTTGCATCATTTACGAGGAATCCAACACGAAACGAGTTTTTGCTTTCTTTTGCAAAGACATTTGGTACCAAAAAAGACGCTGGTGGATAATTGCAAGCATGCCATCATGGAGGCAAAGCACGTGAACGAATTCAGGCCCGACGATGTCTTGTGGGAGAAAGTCTCCAAGGGACTTTCGAAAACTCCCGATCGACCCCATGAAAAACACCGACAAGAGGATGGTGTACATTTATAACAACATGTTTTTTGTGAAAAAAGACTTTACTTTTGGCTTCCGAACGGTAAAGTCTTGCGAGATTCACCTTATTCAAACGACCAACGTCCCCATGTTAATCTATGATTTCCTTCTTCCAGTCTCAGGTGTCGAGCCAATCCCAATTTTTGAAGAGAAGCTTTGAACCATATGATCAGATGCTCTATCATCGAATGGTGTAGGAACCCCACACGGCATACCCGATCCCGGCTGTAAGCCGTTATATCTTGTTGACGGTTCAAAAGACTGTGTTTGGTTTGGACATTATCCCCGAAACCATTCTCTTCCAGCTCATGGAGAATGAATCTAACCTGGGGGATTTTAGAAAAATGAAACGGTACGATCAAAAGGTCTACAAGCTACCTCCTCCTACCCCGGCTCATGCACCTTCAGAGACAAACAAACGACCTTGGGAAGAACAGCCAGGGCCTTCCTCCAAACGGAACAGAGTGTTTATCACACCCGTCATCAGACCACCTGTGGCTCCTGTGTTGATTACCAGACCTTCCATGGGCTTGGCCACCCTTCAACCCGTTAGTATTTCAGAGCCTCCTGTGCTGACAACACCTCAGATCCTTCTACCAGATCCACCTCGAACACCTGAGCCGACGACACCACTTGTGCAGATTCCAGATCCACCTGTGCAGATACCAGTCTTTCAACCACCTGTGAAGATATCACTTGTGCCTACGACACTACCTGTGCAGCTCTTTTTATCAGATCCACCACCTGTGCAGATCCTTCTACCAGATCCACCACCTGTGGTCGAGACTTTGGAGCCGTCCCTTATGGACGACTCTTCAATGGATCAAATCATGGCTTCCGTATTTGGAAACTACTCGCCACAAGAGATTCCTCGTCTCATACCCAAGAACCCCCAGGTGCTTGACACGGTACCTTCCCTTTTTGACGAGAGTAAGGATCGCATCTCGTTCTTGGATCATTTTGAAACGGGGTTGGCCATAGAGCAACAAGAAGCCCCCATTGACTTGACCATGCCCCGAATGAAAAAGAAAGTGAAAAAAACTAATGGGTTTAAAGTGACTGAACCGTTGAATCGGTCTGTTCACAATTATTCTTGCATGTAAATATTATTTTGATGCAAATATTATTTTGATGTAATTATTGTAAATCTTTTTTGTAAATAAATTTCATTTCTGCCAGAAAGCAGTCTCATTTTTTTGTGCAAAAAATACCAAGCTTGGAGACAAGAGCAAGTAAAAAAATGGTTTCGGTAAAAAGTTTATTGGATCAGTGTCGACATCGCACCACTATTGTGTTTGCAAATCTAGGTCGGTGGCCGGATCGAGTAACGTATTACGTGCAAGACTCTCCTTATACCATCATTTTGAACCCAACTTTGGTGTGCACATTCCTCGGTCGTTTGGAAAAATGGTCATTGTGTTTACGATTCATTTGGATCTGACCTGTGACAAAGGGGTCGAGTTGAGATTTTTTCAAGTCCTCCCTCTCACTGAGTTTGGGATGCTGGTCAACCTCAAACTACGGATGCGTATATTTTGGATTTTGCAGACTGCACTCGAGTCGTAGACGTGTACGTTAAATGGTTGACGTGGTTGGACGATTGGGAAATGCATCGAGACGACAACGTCCCGTGGCGCATGGTGGGTCTCCAACCTTGGTAGAAGGCTTTGGAAAAACACGTGCAGCGCTCTCATGAAAAGACTTTGGCCAATGGTATGCCCTCTGACGTCCCGCTCCTCGAGCATATATAAAGCGAGCATCCAGGGGCTAGAATCATTCTGTTGTTCTCAAATTGAAGCAACATGTCTGTTTTGAGTCAACCAGCCTATTTTGCTCATGCCAACGTGTTTCATCACAATAGCAAGCCAGTGCCCATCGAATTGTCAATTGCCGCGATTCCCAGGGATGGCAGCGATCCCGAAATAGTTTGCATCACCGTGAATCAAGCCGGGCAAACTTCCAAGCCCAAAGATTTTCGATCCAACTGCCAAGAGAATGCCCGTCTTCGTCTGGTACACCACCCGTTACCGAAGAGTGTGCCCGCGGAATACCTGCCATTTTGCGTGAGGGGCAAGTTTAGTCAGCTGGCCCGAGGCAACAGGGGCCTGATGGTGGTCAAAGGAGTGGAGCAAAAACTTTTTTTCAAGAGCTCGGACTGTATGCCATGGCCCTGGAGCACCTGCCGAAATTCAAACACATTTGAGATGGAACCCGTGCATGAGGGTGTGCACGAGGCAGAGGACATTTCGTACTGCACCATGCTAAAATCTTATCAATTTGCCAAATACCTGCAGCAGTTTAATAAGCTGCATGCTGAATGGAGCTATAAAGTTACGGTACAGTAAAAAAATGGGCATTGGCCCGGAAAAAGGGAGATCAAGTCGACACAAGAGTCGACTCGGTCCCTATTTTTTCGGGCAAAATAGTGTACCAAGATTGGAATGCACATTTTAAAAACTTGTGCTGAATCGTGCTGTTTGATGCACCAAGATTAGATTCATCTGTATTTTAAAAACTTGTGCTGAATCGTGCTGTGTTTGATGCACCAAGATTGGATTCATCTGTATTTTAAAAACTTCTGCTAAATCGTGCTGTTTGATGCACCAAGATTGGATTCATCTGTATTTTAAAAACTTGTGCTGAATCGTGCTGAAGGTGCTGTTTGATGCAACAAGATTGGAACCTTATTACTAAAGATTTCTTTCATCGGTGTCTGGTGATTTAAGGTTGGAAAAGCATCAGCCAATAGGAATCGATTCACGTGACCCAGTAGAGTATAAAAGGCGAGTGCTCAGCCACCAGAGACAATCTCACTCAGCAACATGTCTCATCTAGCCTTTTTCGCCCATGCCAATGTGTTTCACCATGGTGGTCAACCTGTCTCTATCGAACTGTCGATTGCTAGCATTCTGGAGGATGGCAAATATCCAGAAGTGATTTGCCTCACGGTGGACCACTCGAATCTCCTTACGACTGCCAAAGACAGCCGGGCCACCAGGTAAATCAATGAACGGCTCAGCTTGAAGAGCCACCTGCCCGGATCTGTACCCCTCGAATACATGTCTTTCTGCGTCAAGGGCAAGTTTTGTCACCTGGCCCAAGGAAACAGAGGCCTCATCGTCGTCAAGGGCTCGGACCAGCGGAAAATTTTTGAAAAGCTTGGAGGACTTTTTAACATCAACCGGGAAATATTGCCCCATTTCCAGGATTTGAATGACCGCACCCTGCCTGGCCACCTGCGCGATGAGGTGCATGAGGACTTTGACATTTCCGACTGCACCATGGTGAAATCTTATCGATTTGAGCGATACCTGCAGCATTGTAACAAGCTGCAGGCTGAATGCAAAAGACAGACCGCCCATCTAGTAGAGTGAGTGAAAAAAAATTTTACCGAAAAAAGGAATCGAGTCGACACAAGAGTCGACTCGGTCCCCCTTTTTTCAAGACACACAATATGCCAACGTTGGAAGGATCACAACATGCACCAGCCAATAGAAATCGTTTCACGTGACCGTATTAAAGTATAAAAGGCCAGCAGCCAAACATTCAGTCATATTTTCATGCTAAATGTTTTTCGTTAAGACTGTCAGAATTTGAAGTGATTAATATTCTCAAATTCTGGCAGTCTTATCGGTAAATGTTTTTAGCCAAGTTTTAAAACGTCCGAAATGACCTGCTAATGGCTTCTCATGAAAGTCTGTCATAATTTCATTCCTTAAAGATTTTGGGGGAATATATACTCGCATTTCTCCTAATGACGTTGCATATTTTGCATAAAATAACAAGCCTTCTACTAGCCTAAAATCGCGAGACCAATTCTCACATATTGCCGCATTAACCGAGCTATCTTTTAGGTTTTCTAGATATCTATAGATATGACCTAATTCTGGGTCTGTTTTTTGTTCTTCTATTAACTGATCTCGTGACGAAAGTACCAAATGTCTGATTATTGTACAATTAACTTTCTCTCGTATTATATTTTCAATTGTATTATTATCGGAAACATTAGCCACAACATTTAACTTCGTTTCTGACAAATCAACGCGCAAATTCCCGGCATCTACCTTAATATCTTCAACCTGAGATTCTTGAATCGCCAACGATTTTCGATCAAAGTCCAAAATGATCTTTGATCCACCTATGAAGTCTATCCCAAGAACACATGGGTATTCTAAATCTGCTAACACATGGAACAACCAAAGCTTTTTAAAATCACTTATTCGAATATTTAATTCCACAACTCCCATATTTCGACATTTAGCTCGTTGCGCCGTGATCACCTGAGTACTTGATTTCTTTACTTGTTTATAAAAAATTTTTTGGTATATCTCTTCCGATATAAATGACTTCTCCGCTCCAGTGTCCCATAACGCTTTCGTAAAAGTTTCGTCTAATAAAATAGGAACATACGGAAGTTTTACCGGAGACATACATATTGCTGAAAGTTTAATCGGTGACTGATTTATCGAATGCGTCTGATCACCTTTAATATCATTCACTTTCAAAATATTTAAACGTCCCCTTTGTTTTCTACTGCCTCGACTAAAATTTTCACTCGAACCCCTATTTCTTTGGTCCCCTCTACTAAAATCGTCATTTTGACCTCGATTTCTAAATTGATATCCCCTATTGTTAAATCTGTGATCATCGTTTTGAAACCTATTCCTGCTCTGGAACCACTGATTTCCTTGACGTTTGTTCTGATGGCTACCCCTATAATCATTTCTACCATTATTTGGTCTATGTACCACTTCAGAATGTCTCCAATTTACTCGATTATTACCAACATTAGAGATCTTACGCTCATTCCAACTTCGTCCTTCCACGTTATTACTATTTCTCGAACCCAATGTTGCTTTGCATGAATATCTTTTCTCAAACATAGCTAATGCTTCTAATAATTGGATCGCGGTTTGTAGGTTACGCACCTCTACATAATCTTGGACTTGTGGCTCAAGTCTAACGAAAATATGATCTACAAGGGTTTTCTCAGACATCCCCAGTTCTAATTTCTTATAGAGCTTTAGCAAACCGTAAACAAAATCTGACGGCTCCTGGTTCTGTCTTTGCTGAGACGCGTAAAACCAGGTCTCCAACTCCTTTTTATTTTGGATGGCAGGGAATGCTTTCGACAATGCTGCTTTCAGCTGTGCGAAGTTCGTGGCAGTATTTTGCACTAACGTCGATCCGAATATTTGGTACCAATCCAGGGCTCTACCCATGAGATGACTTTTTAAATAAGCACACGATAAGTCACTGGGTATTTCAAGTAATTTAATTTGGTTATCTATAGCCTCTAAAAATTCGGTGACGTTCTTCGACCCAGAAAAATATACTTCTGGCCAAACATTAAATCCTCTTGCGTTTCTCATCTCGGGGTCATATAGATTAAACCTAGTTGGGCGCCATTGTGATGTACCTCCCCTTGGAAGTACATCCCTCGAAGCATCAGCGTGAGCTAGAGGTGTAGGGTTATCGTAAGAACTAGAATCAAACATTATCTTAATATGACTTTATATTAAGATATTCAACTTAAAAACTTTGAACAAATATAATTTTATAAATTAATGAGAGAATCTACGATGACGCAATACGCAACACACAATATAATTCAGACCACTCTCAATACTCGAACCGCCTAATCTTGAAATATAATAATAAATAATCAATCCTACCTTATATTATTCTGTAACAAACTTGTCTTTATCTACAATGGTATGTAGCTGTACGTTTAACTTCTAATCGATCACCAATATGTTTATCCACGACACGTAGAACTTGAATCTTGAACGACGAATTTCTGTAATCATCCACTGCCACAACGCACTTCAATTGTCTAACATTTCTTTACACTACCATTACATTGCCATCCCGCTTACTCTAAGATCCTATATTTATCCTATATTATTTGCATCTGTCCACTTCTCGTTTTTTGGATTTGGTTGGAAAAGAGTTGCCATTAATTCTGGCCCAAAGAACCCAAAGGACTTGTTAAAGAAAAGACGCGTAAGACGTCACTAGTTGGCCGCATGTTGGTCTACTGCTACAGGTGTACTAATGTCGACTTCGGTCAATTCGTCGATGTCTGCTGCAGCGTGGATTGCGTGCAAGGTGCCTTTATACAGTATCCCTCTCACGGCAAAACATCGACTGCTGCGTCTGAAATGGGATAATGAACACTGAGCCTGGTCAGCTGATTTTTACCAAGTTGTCTTTTCAGATGAATCACGCTTCAATTTGTGGAATCTAGATGGCCGCATTCGTGTTAGACGCTATTCCGATATACAAATGAAGAATTTTTAATTCAAATATAATGTGGCAATTATAAACTTAATCACTAATGATAATTAAAATAAATACATTCATATTAGTTCAAACTGTTAAATATTCAATTCTTTGAGCTACAAATATTTTTATCTTAACTCAATATTTAAAGCAAGAACTTGTATATATTATATTATATTTGGTATCATACTAAGTAAAGTCAATATTTAGAGAGAAAAAATTTTTAAAAATATTTTCAGAATCTAAAATTAAGAAAAGTTATAAATTTTCCATCATATGAAAGGAGTTATCCTGTTAAAATAAAAAAAAATCAATTAAAACTCCATTTCAATAAAAATCAGGATATATTACTAATAGAACAAGAACTGATTGAACTTTTAACAGATTCTGAGTAAAAACACAGGTACGAATTAGATGATCTTGAGTTTTGGCTAAAAATTTACTGAGAATATCTTCTCAAAATTCAGCAAAAGCTATAAAAGGTCTTCGTTACAGCATATTTGTGTGAAAAGTCTTTAACATAAGTTAGAAAAAAACATAACACAGAAATAAATTGGATTATTAACATGAAAAATACACACACACACATTTACAATTAACAATAGAATTTTTTGTTAAAAAAACCTTGGTCTTTGGTATTCAGCTTTAAACTACATTGTGCTCCATTCCTAATTCCTTCAATTTATGGAAAAAAAGGGTGTGGCTGTGTCATGGACATGGCCGTATGTTGTACGTGAATGCGTCGCGTAACGGCTAATACTTTTTATTAAAAAAATATTATTATTAAATATTATTGTCATAATCATGTTTGAACCCTAAGAAATTCACCGGGTTTCCATGATTTGTTTATGATGGTAACAATTTCTTATCAATGGGTTCAAGAAAGAAATCAAGTAAACAAGTAATTACTGTGAAATATAACTTTATTAATTATAGGTCTATGATATGAAAAGTACGACAAAAATGGCATACAGGATACATCGAGATTTCGGGTAAACGTTGAATTAATACACGTATTACCAAATGTTACTGGAGAAGTTTCGATGCAAGACAAATATAACTCGCTGAGTATGAAGCCGGGCAATAAACGGTCTTGTGAGACATGAACATTAAAGTCTCCGAATATCACAATTGTTGTAGTAAGATCAGGATCGTAATCGGGTGCAATTTTAGCGATGTTTTAGAATATTTTAAGAACGATCGTAACATAGAGAGTTTAATTTCTGCTAACGCTATGCCCGAATGGATGTACATACATCGGAGTATGAATTTGAAGATGCATTGACCTTTACGTTTACTAGACAGACATCACCAGCCTTTGCGTCTTTCATTCCCTAGTTAATTCCCGAATTGTCAATGCTAACTCTATTACAATCAGTGAAGCTATTGTTGTTGCGATATATGGAGACTCTAACGGCTTTGCAACTTGATGATGATGATGATACCACCACCGATGATATAGTTGCAATTTGTCTGCACTGCAGTATTATAAGATGATCTCAGATCAAAACTAGGCACATTCAACGACAGGGAATCTTATTGCTACATTTTGCCTTACAAGCAAAACTTCCAACTCCGGTACACTTCTGTCACACTGTAGATGCTCGATCAGATCATTACCGATGGCATTGACTGCCAAACAACTTGTTATTGTGTTAGCATGAAATGAATCCCAGTGTATTGAAATCTTGTAATTCTTGCACAATTGTAAGAAGCCCGCGCCTCTCTCGTGAGCACCTAAATGTGGGTGGAAGGGGGAAGGCAAGAAACAATCGACGTGATTCAAATTTAATTCATTTTATTTCAACACAAAGAACAGACACAATTTCAACTAATAATATTAAGCGAATGCCTCAAAGAAAAGCGTGAAAGTGGAACAACGACAGTAACACATGAGCGAGTAGGCCACTAACAAACTTGGTCCTTCTTTTAACTAAGGATTTAAACTATTATCTGATTTAATCTAATCTTAATTCAGTTTTAGTGAACAATAAGCACTTTAAGGTTTCCCTTTTAACACAGGAGTCAAATCACTCTAATTCTAATATTATACCTTTAGTAGCAATCTCATCTGTCAGGAATATATCTTTGCTCCTTCTACCTAGAAAACATCGCCTATTTATAGTAAGTTAATTTACATATCACAATTCTCTTCTTCCGAAGGTTTGGTTGTGAATAACCCGAATTGATAGCCCAAAGATTTGCCAAGAAGATTAATTAGAAGATCGTGTATATAGATCCGTCACACAATGATTCATCAAGTAAGAATCTTTTTCCAAGCTTTTCCAATGACTTTATGACCACATTGCTCAGATGCGTAGATTTATGTATCATGGTTTTCTTTATTTTAACATTGAACTCCTGATCCTCGTCTAATTGACACCTTAGCTGCTGCACCACTGTGTCCACATCCGCGGCTACATTAATGGCGTCGCAACCAACGTATCAGCATGAATGACATTCGCGGTGATATTAAATGTGCACTAATCGGATCTAATACGGGCAACCCGTGTTGCTTAGGTGGATACACAAATCCGTTCGAACGTGACAATGTGGGAACTTGGTCGGAGTCTAGTGAGTTCTTACACGTAGCGCACAGTTTAAAGTCAGTCACTAGCTGTTCAGGGAAAGTATTATTAAGAAGCGGCAAGTGTTTTTCATTTGTTGGCTTCAATGAGCGCAGAAACCATAGACGATCACACACATCACACTTTTGTCCAAATGGACAGTTGACAAACGTCATAGTGAAACGTGCACTAGCTACTCTCCAATGTGTCTCTATAAACAACCATCGTACACAATCGATGCCTACACAGTCCAGTGTCAATATAGAAACGATTTCATCATCCATTTGCATAATTTCAACTTCCCCAGCTGCGGATGTACTGGCACCGTCATTAATCCACTCAGTCGCATTCGTTATTTTACGTTCCCAGCACTACATGACTCTCCCATATTGTATTTTATTGGTACCATTCGATTGATCTTGAGACGCCTTTTCCAATGGTATACGATTTCTGTACTTGGCTTTTTGATGCGTATAAGACGACATTATATATTTTTTTAGTAATATTTTTTTTTATTTTAAAACGCCTTATTATGTTTATTGTCACTATTTTACACTAATGTTTTATATACAATCAATATATTTGACGAGAGCTGTTTATTGAAACTAAAACGAACTTCGTAGCTTCTCTGAGTCAAAAGTTTTACTAAATTAAAATCTCGACACACAGCAAAATTACTCAAAATGGCGGAGCTGCACCTCCCCCCTCCCCTTCGTGCAATGAGTCACAATCCTTACTTAGTGTAAGACATCCCCTTAGCTATCCAGCGGTATAATTGAATTTTGAATAGAGATGTTAGTTATGTAGCTGCAACACCAAACTGTATCCCCCGATTTCGTTATCATTCATTTTTTTAATTGCCTAAAAATAAAATTTATAAATAATTATTAATTAGTCAAAAAATTTAGAATAAATTGAAAACAAATCAATCGATGTTCTTCAGTTTAATAAATATGCATGAATTAAATGAATATTCAAATTAGTACAATTAGTTAGATTGCTTTACAATATTAACAAAGTTTGAACACACCAAATAGTGAGTGTTCTGTACGTTTCACATGTCTATCATATCAGTTCATGAAGCCTACAGAACGTTGATCCTCCCTCCATGCAGGCGAATATTCACGGGACATAATCAGGATGCTCTGAGCAATTAGGTTTCTCTACAGAACAGTTGAATTCCCACAATAATGGACAATGCTTAATTTATGATATTTATATCAATAATATTTGACTACGTACAAGACCAAAATAAACAGCTTAGACAAAGTGTTAGTTAAAATTATCATTTCAATTAGTAAATCATTTCAATCATAAAACGAAACATTATAAATCATAAAACAACATATTGAGTAATTTACAAAACAGAACTAAATGGAAGAACAATAATTTTCCTAACAATAATTTTAAGGTTGTAGAAATTGTAATTATGTGAAGGAGGATAATATTCCTCCATGAACCTGGCCTTTAGGTAAATGAATTGAAACGCATCCAGATAAGGATGGTGGTAAGAGTAGTAACTCTTAAAACTGTTAAAGGTCTATTTAAAAGACCAAATTATAAACTTTGTAAACTTCCTCTTCATCTAGAATAACTTCTTGATGGAGGGAGTATGTTAGGGTTCATGTAGGCCACTAGATGACACTATTTAAAATATAAGGTGTGTTTTATTGTTTACACGGGATAATGAAAAAGGAACGATTTGAAGGAGGCTGTACACTGGCCATTCGCTCTATGTTATCGATACTTTTTTATATATAGTGTTTTATGATAATGTAAAAGCAAGGAATTGAAAGAGCCTGTACGGGCCATTCGCTCAATGTTTGCGATACTTTTTTTGTATCTATTGTTAAAATAAAATCATTTGAAAGACATCAACGCCAACGGTGGAAGTTTTCCGGTTTGCAGACGCCGCCGCCATCTTCACGCAGTGTTTAGGTCTGGAAATGGCCAAAGAATACCTACAAGCCTACCTTTCCCAGCTTCGTCGCTGGTTAAAGTTCTGGAGAATTAAAATCAATGCCAACAAATCCCATGTCATAGTCTTCAGAAAATGAAACTATACCAACAACATGGCTCCACTCAAACTATTTGGCAGTAACATCCCCTGGTCCACGTCGGTCGACTACCTAGGAATCCCCCTGGATAGGAAACTGATTTACAAGCACCACCTGACAAAAATCAAATGCAAGTTCAAGCAAAGACTGGCCTTTCTTCGAGATTTACTCTGCAATAGATCGACCTTCTCCCTCCAGAACAAAATAAGAATCTTTCTCCAGTACTTACAACCACTGATAACGTATGGCTGCCCATTTGGGGAGGGGCGGCCAACATGCACATAACGGAATTACAAGATGTCCAGAATACATCCATCAGACTGATCCTGAATGTCCCACGCTACGTCTCCAGGAGATACCTTCATGCAGATCTTGACGTCAGTCCTATCCACACTAGAATTAGGGAGCTAGCCCCGTCTTTCTCCCAGAATGTCTCAAGCCACAGAAACAACTCCATCGCCCCGGCATACTTTCCAGCTGGCTTACATAGAACCCTTACGCAGCCTATGTCGTGAAGTGAGAATTTATTAAAGATTTATTCCATGCCATATAAAAAGTAAAAATGAATGATAATAAAGGTTAAACATATTTTTAATTTACAGTATTATAGAATATTACAAGAATTACTAATTACTTAGGCTGAAACATAGAAATTAAATTAAGGGAAAACACGTCTTTTCTCATGTGAGTCAGAGAGAGAGGTGGGGAGTGAAAGTCCGAACCAAGACAGGTTTTTTGAGTGTCCGGTCATATCAGTTCCCTTCTCTCTGCTCGCAAGTTGTTTCCAGTTAAGAGGAATTCGGTGGGTGCCGAGGCACGCCACACAGCCTGTCGCCTCAGCAAACCTGCAAGATATTGTGGCGGTGAGATATCTATATAAACTCTAGTACCAAAAATCACGTGATGACGATCGTTTTGGAGTGGTCAATAAAGTACTTGCATTCGGAATGGAAGATACATAGATCGAATCCTTCCCTCTTTCAATATCTTTTAGCCTGCACATCATGACAACACCCCATCTTGAGGGGGGGTTCTATTTTCATTCTTCGCTCTTTTCTGATGCCCAGCCCAATTATATTTCCTGAACGAAACTCTTGACGAAGCAGAAAGCTTCTTCACTCATGTTATTACTTAAACGTAGAAGAAACACAGCACTATTTGCTGGATCTCCGATCCACCATTTATCCACGAGGGCAGAATTCGACCGCGAAGGTTGCCTGTGCCGGGTCTTTTCTCCATCTCCTCACATTAAGCCGGTGCGGACCGCTTTCGAGCATAGTTTCTCATTAACTCAACCTTTTTTATTCTTCAGAAAACTCCCGCACAACTTAAATTTAAACT
>BMAU01009525.1:0-13306 GCA_019973935.1 Trichonephila clavipes | reverse complement strand
CTTCTTTGACGAGAGAATTTAATATCACTTTCTTTGGATGTATCAGCGTCTAACTTGGATTGTGTTTGGATTCTTAACTTTTCCAACTCAAATTCATATTCGCGTTTTTGCTCATCTAACCTCAATTGTTCGATGCGTAATTTTTCTTGTCGTTCTTCAATGCGTAATTTTCTTGTCGTTCTTCAATGCGTAATTTTTCTATTTGCTCTTCAATGCGCCAAATTTTTTTTTCTTGTTCTTCAATGCGTAATTTTTCTTTTTGCTCTTCAATGCGTAAATTTTCTTCTAATTCTTCAATGCGTAATTTTCTTTTTGCTCTTCAAAGCATAAATTTTCTTTTGCTCTTCTTGCTTTTCTCCTGGCTTTGCGATGCTCACCAATCGTTGAATGTATGTTTTTGGTCAGTTCTTCGTCATAATTTTCATTACCAATAATTAGATCTTTGAGTGTGGCGATGGTCATAGATTTATCGAATTCTAAATTTAATTCCGTGGCTAAGACAAATAAATCTTCGTGTCGACCTTTGTCAAGATATCACGCCATTTTAAAAGTTTAACTTTAATTTTAGATAGTAACCAAAGGAATAACTAAAATTGTCACGCGTTCAAACAAAAAATGATGTTGCTATAGGCAAATCACGTTTTTCATTTCCAAAATTCTCAAGTTAAAATAATATTGCATCAAAATACACTAAATATACATTAAAATATTCAAACTTTATTCATTTAGAAATATTTTAAACCAGTAACATGTGAAAACAACAGTGCGAGGCTAAAATGCGTAATGCTTAATTTGAAATAGTCAAATTATTAATTTGAACTAAAAATAAATTTTTTTAAAACCATTCAATATATCAGCTATCTCATTTCGTTATAAAAATGCAAAAATAATTTGAAAGAAAAAAATTAATATAAATCTTGTTTTTCAAAACTGTGATTAAATTTATTGTGATGTGATTCACTTTGAAGAAAAAAAGGGATAAAATGATGAGCTCTTTTTATATATCACCATAAATAAATCATGTAGGCTCTTTTTCATCCACAAATTCTAAAAACATGACATAATGGAGTAACTTCATGGACAGACTGACGCCAGTCGGTAATCACGCGTGATTCCAACGTCAGCCAAACACCACGTGCGATATCATACCATTGATTTTCCTATACGTTTGTTGACGTCGTTTTGTCTCTTAAATTTATCTAATTAAAAACATATGATATCATTGTATTTTTGCATTATTCTAGTATATATATTTGTTAGGAAATAATTTTAACAACTCTTGATACAATTTTTGTTTCATTCTAATTTATTTATCTAATTAGGTAATTGTCTACTTCCGACTAGTGTTAGCTGGCATATTAAGAGGACTCGGCACCTTTTTTCAATTTTTTTTTTATTTAAGGGTTTTAAAATATTTTTTGTATATTATTAACAGTTACTACTAAACTAAGAAATTTCACCATGAAAAAAATTCCTAAATTTTAAAAAAATTTAAAATTTAAAGTTTTTAAAAATTTTTTACCGATTTTCAAAATTCTTCTTCTTTACAATTATCATTATTTTGACTTGCTCAAAATTTTTTTGGGATTTATTAGACTATGAGTAATAACTTTGAGGGATGATTTGCAACAAACAAAGTTAGTTTTAGGAAAAAAATAAAATATAAACATTAATGGAAAAAAGCTAAAAAACATGACTTCTGCTACATTTTCTTTTATAAAATTTTTTTATTCAAAATTTTGAAAAATGGATCCCTAATTTAATTAAGCACATTGTAATAAAGATACACACCAAAATTCAAGTTGTTTGATAAATATCTGTAGAAGTTTTGTACTTTTTAAAGACCATGTTTTCATGAAAAAATTCGAACTGAGAAAATGCATTTTTAAGAATACCAATCAGCAAATATATATAAAAACAATGTCTAAATTTTGTAATAATTTTTCAATATGTTGTATAAATATATACCTTCTAAAATAAAAACATAATACAATTCAATTTCAAAATATTAAACAAAAATATAAGCTTTTTTTTAAAGTGCCTGTCTGTGAGCCCAAAATTACGAAAAATAGGAAATATCATTGTGACTTATTTTAACAAGAAACATCTATGAAATATATTAAAAAATAAATGAAATACATGAAATAAATGTAATAAAAATACATGAAATGTACAATAGAAAATTTAAAAAGCTTTTATAAAAATAATTTGCTACTTAAATCAATATCTAAAATAAAATAAAGTAAAACAAATTTATGCTAAAATGCATTATTTTTTCAAAACAGGTTTGTTTTAAAATTGGCCTGCACCATAAGTCATTCCTTCTCTCCTCCTAGCTAATAACTCTTTTTATGTATTGCTTTTTAATAAGTTTAAGAGCCAGCTTATTACTGGCATTTTGACGACGTTTTCTAAATTTTTTTGTTTTCGACAATCTAAGATAGTAGCAAGTTGTTTCGTTGAACCTCCAGTAGCTACGGCAATGCTTTCTGTGTTTCTACAATGGTGCGTACTGTACTCTTATTGTATTCGCAGACAGCTTCTGTTACTGCCCGCTTAACACGTCTTTTGTTTACGAAAATTTCTTTCCGACACTTTGCCCAAATCATGCTATGCAAACTTTCGGTTTGCATTTTGTGTTCCACATCCGAATGCATCTTTCTAACAATTCATTAGATGCAAGTCTTTGATAAATCGGTAGAATCTTTGGAAGAAACTTTTCATTTATTGGTGTTCCTACATTTAATTTATGATTGTTAGGTTTTCCCCATTAGCAACCGCAGATTGGTAGAAACACCATGAGTTTTCTCCTGCAGGACACTTCCGAATGTTGAGTGTTTAGCATCTGTAGAAATGCTATGCAACAATGTAGCATATATTGCTGTTTTCATAGCATTCACATCCCCTTTGTTTCTCAAAATAGCCTCTTTGGTAGTAAGTAGTTAATTTTTTTAATCGTGGCTTCTTTCAAACTACCATGAGCTTTACCACCTAAAGAAATAATTTGAGCACGACAGTCTTTACAATATATCTCAAAGCTGTTCCTAACCGCTTACTAACATGATTAATACATTCTTCCTTTTTTATCGCAATGTCAGGTCCATACACTTTTTTCTCGCACAAGTAGTTAAACTTTTTACAATCACCATCGGATAATACTGTGATATAACGGAATCAAGTGATGTGGATCCTTTCCACAAGGTTAATGCAGCTTCCATTTTCTTGATGTAGATGAGCCAAGTGATTTATATCACATTCGCTTTTCATGTCCTTCATACCATATGCTGAATTCAGCACTTGACTGGCCTAGCTTATTTTTTGCCACGGAGCAATGACGACACACCTTACTCATCACTTCAAAGTCAACAACATATCCGGTGAGCATATCTATAGCACATCCTGCACCGATAAGTGAGGTGTGACCACGAGTTAGCCACGTTCCATCAAAACTAACACTTAAGTCTGTGATTTCAGCTCCATTCTCGTACACATTTTTAATTTCTCGGTGGATTTCCGCAAATATGTTTTCAGATGCCGAGTATATGCATTATCCAGCCGTCTCGCTCACTTCCCATATGTAGCTTTTATTTAGCAAATTATCTATATTCATCACCATACAAAAATTTTTCTATAGTTGAATAACCTTTCCCAATATGTGAAAAAGCTTGAGTTATTCTCACTTCACATCATGGCTGGTCTGAACAGACTTTAGAGATGTGTTTACAACAGTTTTTTTTCATCACAATTGCTACAATAGTTTTAAATTGTATGAAAATCCCAACTTGGCTCCAAGCTCCAGTTTCAAAGTTTGTTTTTCACAATATTTTCACTTTTTGCACTTGAAGAAGATTGTTAACTTGACAGTTAAAGTCCACCTCAATATATAATTTCTGACCAAGCAGAGGTATTCTTTTTTACCACAGTGTTCAATTTTTCCAGGCGTACATTTGAAAAAAAATGAATTTTTGTTCACTTCACAATCAACTTTTCGGTTACAGCATCGCGCCATTCATTTCAAAGCACGTACTGAACGTTTTCTAAGAGGCATATTAGCGATAACAACAACTAATCAAATGAATTATGATTGAAGTAGCATTAAAAAAATGCTGTTTTAGGTTTCTATGAAGTTAAAAACTAATGAAACTAAAAATCACACAGCAAGCGAAAATGGCAAAGCTAATGTAAATAAACAACTTTGCTGATAGTTACAGTCACAGCAACGGATTCTCTGCTTCTCTGTAGTTTTTAATGTAAAATAATGGATTTATTCTCAAGTAAAAAAAAAAAAAATGTAAACATTGAGGTGGGCGTGGCATTTAAACTTTGACAGAGCTGTCAAAATATTTAAATGCATTTTTACTGCGTTTAAAATAATCAGATCGTTCGAAACTTCCCTCAATTGTACCAAAGGTATCAAACTACATTTAAACTAAAAATTGAAAAATTGATATTTTCATCGATTTTCGGTTTTGTAAAAGGTGCCAAGTCCTCTTTAATTTATCCTAGTTCGGTTGGATCTAGCATTTATTTATAGTTCATGGTACATAGGTATGACTCTTAGTTTTTTAGTTCTTAATTAATTTAGTAGTTATTTATGAAATAGTTTTGGTGCAAGAATGGTTGACAGTATAGAATTAAAACTACTTTAAAATTGTATGATTTATCGAATAACATTGATATCATTTCTTTAAAAAGAGCTCACACTATTTATATACAACACAGTATCAGTTAGGTGTGAATAATATTAAATGTCTGTTTGTAATTTTAATTAATAATTCAAAGTCAGGAGAAAAATATTTATTCTGAATTTTTTCAATTTGATGATAATTCTGTGGGAGGAATGTTTACAAAAATTAAAGAAATGTTTCTTTGATTTTTACCTTCCGCACACAAATTATCGATTTTTAAATTATTTATAATTATTCTTTGCTGTTAAAATTTAATGTCATTTCTTTCTTTAAATTAAAAATACAATATTCTTAAGGGGAATGAAACCATTACAAAGGGGTAACAATTTTTAGAAATGATTACATTTAATTTGATAAGCTATTGTCTTATTTTTTGAAGTACGTATCAAACTTGCAAAAATATTTATTTCTTGAAGCCTGTGTACATAGAACATTAGTTAATATGAAAGTTTTAGATAAATGAAGAGAATTATCTTTTGGTAAAAGTGTTTTTTTCCATCTTTTTTTGAAATCTCAGTGGCTACTTAAGAAGTAAGTATTTGTTTATCCATGATTTAAGTATTTTTCTTTTTTGCATAAATCCTTAAAATAGTTTAATTCCTGAAAACTCAGTATTATGCATGTAAAGGTAATTAAGGATGCGAGCATATGATTCATATACATGTCTCCTGTGATGAAAATTGAATTTTTTTTACAACTTCATAAATTGCAAATTGTATAATAGTATGGCTTACCAATGGGGACATTAAACACTCTATGTGAAGCATTATAAGTGTCAGACATTTGAAATAATCCCGTAATTCTGGTTTGATTTATCAATACTATAGGAAGTTCTTAATTTTTTTTCCTTTGTACTTATATACTACTAGCTGATAAACCTGTTCTTCACACAGGTGTGAATTTATATATATAAATAATGTTATGCATGAAATTTCTCTCCCCCAGTACTTCATTATTTAGAAATGGTAAATAACAATTTTCTAAAAAATATATTATATTTACTCGAGAGTTTACCTACCTACACTTAAAATTCAAATGAATATTTTATTTCACTGTGGAACAGTTATTTGTTGAAAATGAATTTTTTTTTACACAATGTATTGCGTATAAATACTTCATATATATTTTTTACAATATTATGAAGCATTTAAAGCTATTTGAAAATGTTTCTAATAAAATAACATTCCTATCTTTGACTGTCTGATTTACTTAGTAATTATCTTTTAAAAATGTTTGGATTTTTTTTAGAAATGATTGTATAAAGTAATAAAAGAAAATACAATTTCACTATTAAGTTAAAGAAATAAATCATATTAATATATAATTTTTAAAAAATATTCAATGTAATATGAACTTCACCTTTATATCTCGGCTACTAAATATTATTCATTGATATGCGCCACTTGGATCACAAATTCAGATTATTAATGCGAGTATGAACTATAATAAAAATTTACATTACAAATTCAATAATTTTTTTAATTGACTTTGTATAAAGTGCTTATAACATGTTGAACAACTTGTTATAAATAACTGTATAATGTTAAAGAATATTTCATCAGAAAAAATACTATAATTTTCTCAAATTCAATTTAATTTCTAATTGAATCGCATACTTCTCTAAGCTATTGTTTATCTCATATTAAGATAGAGTTAATATGAAAGTTTCTGTTTAACAATAAGTATTTATCCTTTGATGAAAATGAATCTTATTTTTTTATAACACAATGAATTGCAAATAAGATAAGAAGCTCAATTTAATACAATATGGAAATAAATAGTTGCATAAAATTTCCATTCACAATTTCTACTAGTTATGTCTCTTGACCAATATATTTATGTTTAGTGTTGAACACTTGAGTTCCATTTCATTACAAACTTAAAACTTACTTGGAGAAATGTATTGACATTTATTAATCACTAATATACATCTAAAGTGTCCTTTTATACATAATTATACTTTAAAAAAAAAGAAATTGATCATTATAATACACAAGAGCCCAAAATTTATCATCGAAACACACAAAATATCAGTGATTTTGACCAATTAACCTCTTAACAATAATTTTTGAAAAATATTCTCTGTAATTCTCTTCGATAAATATAAAATTGATCAAAGTATTCTTAGGTCAATATTTGCAACAAACTCAATGCACCAAATTTATTCAGGACATATATCATGAGATTTATTTTTGCAAAAGTATAAAATAAATCTAATCTCTATAATGATAAATCTACAAATTGTGCAAATACCAATAAATGCATATTTGTTATACAAATGTAGTAAAAAAATTTGTATATGTGTGAGACAGTTTTTGTACCATACAGTCAAACTCTGAAAAACATATGTGTTGAAACCACGCAAAATATATTACAATTTTTATTTTTTTCTAAAAGAATTAATTATTAATTGAAAAATGACTTTTTTATTTTGGTCATGTAGGAGTGAGCAGGACTTTTATTTTTAATAAATGGACACAAATTTATATTCTACTATATACACATTCTAATTTAAAAATTTTAATGCCTTAATTTATTACCATATTTGGAATTCAATTCTCGATAAATCATATATTTTACCTTAAGTAGTGCAGCGAATAAAGATTTTTAAAATGTAGCACAATTTTTTTATGTGTAATTTTACAAATGGTAAATGATAATTTTGATTTCTAATGTTAGAAAGTGGTTCTTATTTCACCACACACAACTAGTATAAACATTAACACAGCTGCAATTAGGTAAGATATTTTTTCATTTCTTTATTTTTTCTTTTCCCTGTAATATTGTAAAATTACAAAGTAAAATAAGTTTTATAAATATATATATACTTTTTGATATATGTATGGTTACATATCAGATTCTTGTGTTTTAATTTTAGATAATTAAATGCTGAAGTACCTCTGTTAACTACTCTGAAGATGTGTAACATAAGTAAAATTTAAGTTAACTAAACATAATATATTCTCAATATAACTTGATGTAAAATAAACAAATATTTGCTTTTAAATATTGTAAAACTACATCTATCCAAAATCCTTTTTGAAAAAGTTTCATTTGTCTTACGGTGTTGAAAACATTATTCAAAGAGTGGTCAAACACATAAACACTGGGAAGATGTTATATAATCCTCACGCTTCACCATGCTATCAAAGCACTTTGATTTGTTATAATGATATTGTAAAATGATTTTTTCTTTCTAATTATCCTTTCTATAACTGATCGAGCAACCATTTCAGCAAAATAAGATATTTTAGAAAGTAAAATGTAAATTTTTAAGAACAAAATAATCATACGCAATAGTAAACAAACGACGCCATATTCACCGGTTGACGGAATCACGTGATCGCGACGTCACATGAATTTAGTCCATTCTTTCAAAATATATTTCTCGAATACTCATGTCAATGATTAATTACCCAAGGGCTGCGGGAGAAAGAAATGTTAAACTATATGAGTCATCGAAAATGCAAAATGTTTAGGAATGGCAAAAACATGAATTTTTAAAGAGCAGGTTGACGCCGTTCAAGGTCAATGACGCATCCAAAGGAAACGGAAGCTTTTCGTACACACATGAAATGCAATTCAATTCGTTATTAAATTAGATAGAAATAAAAAAAAACTTGAATATTACGTACGACTTTCTTAATATTTTAAAAGATATTTACACAAATAGAAAAAATGGTATTTTCAAAAAACACATATATGATACTTAAAAAATATAAATTGCTGCATGAAATCGGTTACAACAATTTTTTTATGAACAAAATGACGGTGGCTCACGTATTCTTTATTATTTTAGATTTCTTTTCTTTTAATGAAGAACAACAAAAGCACAGTACCTATACAGTTGTTGAAAATGAAAAAAGAGTTCTTGGATGTATTCTGCAGATGAAACTTGAAATAGACACTGGGATTTCAGCATAGAGCTTGCTCGATGAAGTACTCCACAAAGGTTCACTGTTGTTATAATGTTAGTATGTTATGAGAGGCAAACCGCGCGTTAACATTTCAGTCCCATTTTTTTTTTCAAAGAAGAAGAATGTTAGGAGTTTAAGTTAATCTGACTAACTTTTGATTCTGATCAAAACATAAAGTGGATTTTATATCAATCCCGCAGCGATTCCTTAATTATTTTTGTGGGAGTCCGACTAAAATCTTCGAATAAAAATCAGACTCTTCAGAAGTCGGGATTTTAAATTGGTGAGGTAGTTGTCTAGGGGTAAGTATTAAAGGGTTATTGATGAATTAATGGAATCAAAGTCATTTAAACGCAGATACTCCATTTAAGTAAAAAAAAAAAGAATTTATTTCAAGTTAAAGGGGAAAAATTACAAGGGGACTGTTTACAAAGGGAAAGAGACATGCAGAAATTAGGTTAATTGAAAGTTGAGTTATACCTTTAGAAGACGGGGAAATTATTTACATTTCTCATGCTAGGACTGAAACTGCGCTGGGCGCGAAATGTGCAAAAAACGTGACATGTTGAACAAGCGGGGAATAGTAGGTCTCTGCAAAAAAATCATTCGCGCCGCCGCTCCACAAGCCCAACAGACGGCGCTGCCTCGGAATGCGGTAATAAACAAATATATATATATATATATATACGTATACATAGTATATTGTTCATACAATATTATGAAATACCTAGTGTAGCAGGCGGGTAACGGCTAGTATATAAATAAAATCAATAATAATTTTGCAAAAAAAATAAAATAACATAAAAATTACGATTTAATGAACCAGAATACAGAACACTTAAACAATATCAAGTAGTTTTTTATGACATATTTAAGGGAGAACTAAAAATTATATGTTTTTAATATCATTTTTACAAATTCATTTGAGAATATATGTTACTTTATTTTTTTTAAATTTACTATCTACAATTTCCTTAAACACTAATTTTCTTAGTCTGTAATTAAAGGAAAAAATGCATTTAAAACATAATGAGATGTTAAATTTTAATACATAAATTTTTGTCCAATGATTTACGGCCTAGAGATAGAATTAAAGTAGAAAATTGGTATAAAATGAAAATGAAATATTATGTATGCTGTTTCATACATACACATTTGATTGCAAAATTATTTATATATTATTTTGCTATTTTGTTAGCATTATTCTCAATATATTTGAATTTGTCGCTTTTTATACAGGTACACGTATTAAATTATTGCTTATTTCATTTAATTCATTAACTTGATTTAAAGAAGAAAAATCGAAATCTCAATGCGAGCTCAAGTGTTCTTTCAAAGCGATTATATTTATGCATTGAGTAGAAGGTATCTTAAAAGTAGACCATTTTGCTTTTTGTTTAGTTATATTAACCCAGTGCTTCTCAAACTTTCAATACTGGCGCCCCCTTTTCAATCACAATTTTTATCGCGCCCCCCTTATACATAATAATTTACTGAATGCAATAATAATGCACTTTTACGATAAAGCCAAAATATTTATTATAAACCGTACAAATTCATGACGTAAGTATTAAATTTTGTATATGTTACTTTTAAGCAAAAAAGTTAAGTAATAGGATAATTACTAAGTTATTTTTCCTTTCTCTGATTTTTTAAATTGGAACATATTACAAAATGCGGTGGTTGCTTAGAAGACAAAATATAGATATCACCTAAATATAGAAAATGAACTCAGAGGATCAATTTCTTATCTTAAAACTCCTTTCAAAAACTTTGCTCTGTGAGACAAGCCCAAGGAAGTAGCTAATAATTATTAAACTTGTTCTTAATTTAGTATTAATTAATTAGTCATAAAATACTCTGTGCACCACTCATACATTAAAAGCAGTGTTTCTCAAACTTTCAATACTGGCGAACCAATTTTTCAATCACAATTTTTGTCTCGCCCCCTGTACAACAATATTGTATTTACTGCAATAAAAATGCACTTTGAGAGAGAGACGCTAAAGTTACAATACGATCTTAATTACAAACCGTACAAATTAATACGATAAGTATATTAAATTTTGTGTATATGTAACTTTTAAGTAATATATATTTTAAGAAAATTACTTAAAATATATATTACTTAGAATTATGTTATTTTTCTTTCTCTAATTTTTAAATTGGAACAGATCGCAAAATGATGTATTTAATTAAAGATTTATTTCCTTCAGCATCATTTTTCAAAGTACAAATGTCATTAGAAAAATAGTCTAGTCAATGTCGCTCTCTATCATATCCATCAAATCTGGCATTATAGGGTACGTTTATGTGAGTCTGGGCAACCTATCGGACGTCTGCGCAAAACATGTAAAAATGCTTTTACTCGTACAATTCCAGTCAGTTTTGGTCTAATCGATACCCCTATAGCTACCGAATCTAGCTTGAATGTACATTTTTTTAAATTTCCACTTTAATTGTAATTCAGGGTAATTAAGTATTTACGGCAGTAGATTAAAACAATATCATACATACATTTTTAAGTCGTAAACAAACATTCGACCATAATAAAGAATCAACAAGTACACAGACGAACGAGCATGGTTCCGAAAACTAAATCAAGGCGATCTTCTCAAAAATACTTAAATTTTGGATTTACCACTACTGAAGTAAATGATAGAAAAAAGCCCCAGCTCGATATGTGTTAAAACTTACAAATCTGTAGAACAACATGTGAAAGTTGTTTTTAAAACATGTAAAATCATTTAGCTATGTTGGCAAAGAATTTTAAAAATTATTTTCTGGATGAGGACAGTTTGGTAGCAAGTTACGAGTGGATTAGGGATCTATTTCAAGATACTCCAGAAGAGGCTCTCAACTTCCGAAGAAGAAATCTTCATAGATTTCACATCCAGTGAAAATTAAAAGGCAATTTTGTAATAAATCGCTCTTTGAATTTGGGGTAGAGGTGGATGAGGAATTATCTGTACTGAAAACAAAAGCACTTTGTATACTATTACCATTTTGAACATCCTACCTTTTTCAAACCGGATTTTCTGCAGTGGATGCCTTGGAGACAAAATATAGATCTCAGCTAAATATAGAAAAATAACTTTTTAAGTGTCAATTTCTGATTTTAAACCTTCCTTTGAAAAACTTTCCTCTACAAGACAAGCCCGTAGAAGTCCCTAATAATTATTAAACTTGTTCTTAATTTAGTAATAAGATAGATTGATTGAATATTAACGTCGCACTGTTCAGCTGCACGAGGGCTTTTGACGACGGACCACGTAATTTTGAACCATGGTCAAGTCACGTGGATGACACACCTGAGCTGGCACCCCTCTCTCCTGAATACCACACCACACCAACGAGAAAACGTTTCAACTCTCAACAGATTTAACGTGCATCGCTGCCCTACAGGCAAGGGTCTTTAGTGGTACTGGGCTCGAAGTCGTGACAAGGCAAGCCACGATCCGATACCTATACCACTCGGCTCCCGCAGCCAAATTCAGTAATAAGAAATTATTTATAAAATACGCTCCTTCAGTACTGATACATCAAACGTATACTGGCTGAAACACCGACTCTTCGCACGAGTTCATTTTTTAAAAAATAAAACATTATTCTGGATATAATAGCTGAACTGTAAGGAGAGTAAAAACTGTGTGCACGACATTGTATACAAAAATGTAAAATAATTTTTTTTTGATAAATGCTATAATTGTAAATAACTGTTTAAAAGAACTGTAATTTTAAACCGCACACAATTATCATTTAGAATTAATGTTAAATTATGAAAAAAGAATATAAAATTCCGATGAAGAATAATTGTGTTACTTTTTAACTTTTAAAGCGAGAAGACTTCAAAATGTTTTAACCCGGGAGCAGGCGCGTACTCGATACTAACATTAATGGTAGTGCGGGGGACTTAGTCACCCCAATCATTTGTTTAGAATTATTTTTACTGTACACGATACAAATCGGAATTCTAGTGAATATTTTAATTTATAGAAAGTATACTTTACCTTCTTTCAAGTACTAATCAATTCTTTGATGATTTGAGAAAAAATCCAATAAAACTGAACTAAAATGATTCAAAAAGTACAAGACCATAATAAAGGACGCAAATCAGACACTTTTCAATTATCCTCCAGAAATGTTAAACGAATCAATTCTTTTCCAAATATCGCAAAACTCAATTATTTACTATTTCCCTAAGCGAAAAGCAAAACACATAAAAGATGGGAGGGAACTAATATTGATAATAACCATCATACCATAAGATTGAAGGTCAATCAAATGATTAGCAAACGTACTATGCAGCCTGGCTGAAAAGTGAATCATGACTTCCTTTTCTTTTTCTACAACTAATGTACAGTATTTCAATAATAATTACAGGGGTGAATTGTTTAACTTCTTAGAATTTTTCTCAGGGTCTGGGTTTCGTTTTTCTTTTAACGAGTAATATTTTATGTTAAAACGTAATAAAAAAATCTCTCATTGAGGAAATACAGCAAATAAAACAAAATGTTTTTTCTTCTTTTAATTTGGTTTTGGGATCAAAGATAGCTATTTGATGACGGAAAAAAGCCAGATAATAAACATAAATTATGTCAGTGTTGTTGTGTGTATTTTTTATGGAAGAAAGCATTTTGTTTTACTTCTCTTTCCAGGTTATTTTTTTTTAAAAAAAATCTTTAAATTTTCGATACGCTC
>BMAU01009524.1:0-21745 GCA_019973935.1 Trichonephila clavipes | reverse complement strand
AGAACTGGATAGATTAGATAGATTAATTAGATTAGATACTTTGCCTGTCCGTGATAAGTTTAAGAATTATTCGAACTATTATTATACTTGCTCAGAAACAATTAAAGGATATTGTAAAGTTTTATATAAACGAAAGATATAAGAGAAATTTTTTTTTTGCCGGAAATGGAAGAAGAATCACAGTGAATTTTTTGATTGCTCAAACTGGCGGGTATGCTGAATTTTAAATTCGACTGCATCAAAAAACGTCGCTTCAGCGGCGCAGCGAATGGGGGTGACTTTAACTGGAGGAATGAAGACAAGGGTGATCGGTATTCAATGACTGCTTTGTTTGGATGAGTACGATGTCTCAGCAGTCATTTGGCTTGATTAGGAAGTGCTGGAAGAAGCATTTGTTGAAGTAGGGTTAGAAGAGAGGCCAAACTCAGCCAAGAAGTAAGAAAGCACAAGCCATTGGGTGTCACAAAGTGTGATTTCAGGGATCTGAAACCGTGTTTTGGAGACTGGAGTGCAGGTCGAAAACAAGGACAAGGTCATAGACGGGGTAACAACACCCAATGAAGACCGTTATTTGGTGTTAACGGCTCCGGGGACTGAAATATGAACGCTACTCTTCTCCAACAACACCTTGGCTCGGCTACTGGTACCATGGTTTTCAGCAAGACTGTCCTAAACCGGCTCCATGGTGTAGGTCGCAATAATCTCGCCGACCAATAGTATAGGTTAGTCTAACATCAAGACATCGTCCCGACCGCTGGGGTGGGCAACAGAGCATGTGAACTGGAGGAGGAAATGAATGGAGCAATGTTCTTTTTTCTGACGAGTCCCGTTTTCCTGTTCATCCGGATAATAGGTGTATTTTCCTCTGGAGGGACCGTGGCAGTAGGAATAATCCTGCGTTCGTGCACGAAAGTGTCAGATTTGGCGGTGGTGGAGTGTTGGGTGTATGGTGGCATCTCAATTGACGGGCGCACTGTCCCCTACATCATTCGAGATGGACCTCTGACTGCTCGCCGATATAGGGGATGAAATCCTCAGACCTGTTGTAGTCCCTTACGCTTTTTCAGCAATCGGAGATGACTTCATTTTAATGGACGATAACTGCAGGCCCATCATGCTAACCTGGTGGAGGATTTCCTTTTCGAGGGAAGGAATTGTACGATTGGAATGGCCTGCGTGTTCTCCAGATATGAATCAATAAAAGCACGTTTGGGACGCTCTAGAAGAGACGAGGTTGCTGGTCGCCAACAACCCCCCACAAACTCTCAACAACTGGAAGAGCTCTTCTGGAATAGTGGGACAGAATAACTCAACTCGTGATTGATAGCCTCATTGACTTCACGCCTCAAAGGTGTTCATTGTCGCTGGCCGTCCGTGGAAACCATCCTTTCTACTAAAAATGATTGCCTTTGAAGAAAACACTTTATCTTATTCTTTTTTTCTCATATGCACAAATTGCGTTTTTTTTTTTGTTTTACACAAATGCAATAAAATGCTTTTCTGCCAAACATGTGTAATTTATTCTCATATAACCTACTACGTCTGTCTACTATGTATCAATCAGCTGAAAAGTTTCCCAGCCACAAGATCCACCTAAAAACCACAATATGCTTTAATTATTTAGATTAGTGTATCTCTAGTATTTCGTCTTCACTATTGCTCCCCATTTTTATAAATTAGTGCATTTCTTAACTTAGATTGTTGGATGCGTGCCTTTGTTGAGATTTTATAATAAATAGAGTTTGTATTGAATATGGCCCCTCTTCCTTCGAACCTTCTCACACTGATGGATTTCACCGGCAATCCATTACAACATTCATTAATTATTCATTTGATTTAAATGTTATTCATTACTTTATATTTGCATAATTCTTGCAAAAACCAATAAGTAATTAATTAGTAAACATTATGATTTTGATGTTTTATTGACACTGCGAGGGTCCTTAGCTTTGTATTGGAAGAACATGTGAAAGTCGAAATTTGTTTAAAGGTTATTACAGATCAATAAATTCTGCTATGTAGAAGGTAAAACCTACCAGGGATGGATTCATTCAGCAAGACAAACGCTCCGCATCATACATCTGGCACTTTCTGGAAATGGTTACAAGGTTACAGCCGAGACATTAAGTTTCTTGTTGGCCTGTACAATCACTAGGTTTTCATTCAACTGAAAATTTGTGGAGCTAAATTCAATATCTGAAGCAATTTCAGTGATCTGATTGCATTGATAAATATAATCCATCGGATTTAATCCGCTTTTAAATTTTATTATATTCAGAATTAAAATATTATTTTATTTATAAAAAATAATGTTTGTTTCTTTTCAAATATTATCACAATATTTTATTTAAATGAAAAACCGTCAATAAAACGGGAAGTGTTTCGTATCCTTTTCTCTGTAGCATTGACATCTCTCGCTCAGCTATTATCATTTTGTGTCACTCCGATCTCGATAACTCTCAAGCTTCATCCAATCAAAACGTTACACCCGATAGTAGCATTCGTGACATCCAGGCAGTTTGAATGCAAATTAATTGCTAATCAGCGTTTACAGAGCCCCACGACACTGAAATCACGGTGAACTGGAGGTAAATTGTACTTGCAATCAGTTCGGAAATATCTCAGTTTAAATTAATACACCAAGTGGAATATTACTTGCTTTATTATATACCTTAATAACCAGTGTATAACTCACACTGACGTTAACCATCTATATTTTCCAAGTTGCATTTTTAAATGTTTGATGTATTCGCAGTATAACGCGCACCGCTGTCTATATGAAGAAACCTGAAATGAAGGTAAAGAAATGCTTTTGTTTTAAATCATTTACTTGAGGTATTATCTCAGTTTTTTTAAAGTTGGATTCCCTAACTACAAGCCTTTTTTTTTTAGGATCGTCATTTCTTTTGAATAATCATCCTTTCAATATTTTGTTTAAAGTTAATTTTGTTATGTTTTCTCTCTTTTTTTTTTTTTTTTAAAGCTGTCACTTTATATCCGGCTCACACATAAAGGGAGTGCTCTTTTAATATAAAAAAAAATAATATCAAAAAATTACAGGTGCCAGATTTTACGGTAGGATTAAGCTTATTGTAAGCGGTGCGCAGGGGTGAAATTGCTTACAATATCTAATTTCAGTTAAAAATAAAGTATAGCGTTTTGGAACTATGATTTTCAAAATCCGTATAAAGGAATAGTGTTTTTGATATTTATTTTTCCTCATTTAGAAAACATATATTATTATACTTTAAGAATAGTATCAAAATTTTAAAAAATGAGTGCCAGAGATGCACGTTAAATCTGTCGAGAGCTGAAACGATCTCCATGGAAGTGTGGTGTGTAGTTAGGAGAGGGGGTGCCAGCTCGGGTGTCGTCCAAGTCACTTGACCATGGTTCAAAATTACGTGGTCCGTCGCCAAAAATGCTCTCGTGTAGCTGAATAGTGCGACATTAATATTAAATCAATCAAATCAATCAAGCAGTAGTTCATGTTCAAAAAAATATTTCTTACCCCAGGATACAGGGCTTAAAAAACATTCAGTTGAAACGACACTCAAAATGCACAACGTGTGATGACATTTGTATATTAATTAAGTGAAACACTGTTTCTTTCTTTTTGATCACGAAATTAAGTTTATGTGTAAAACCTGCTATTATGCGTAAAAGGAGAAAAATTATAATTTAAAAAATGAATATTTTATGCTGCAGCATATTAGTGTTCTGTGGTTATGAAGGGAGAACTTTTAAGGGTTTAAACTCCATTAAAAAGTCATAAGGTTATTTTTTTTATTATGAGAATATTTTTAACCTCCGTGTACTGACGGTACTTTTAAAAGTACCAACTTAATTAATTAGCTCTCTAACGGCTTAAATAACCCAAAGTTTAGCATCTTATATTTATGTATTTCCATTACTTTTCCAATGCAGCGACTAAAAAAAAAAAAAGCGAAGGAGACTTTAGATTGATAACGAAAACAAAAAAAAAAACAACGAAATAAATAATAATTATTAGAATAGCCCCAAAATTAAATAGTTAATGATTAAAAACAATGCAGAGCATCAGTTAAAACTTTATAAAAAAAAGAAGCTCCCCTCTCTCCCAAAGAAAACATTTAGATCGGCACGTTAAACGGTAAGACCTTTACGAATGACGTGATGCTTTTGCAGTTCTTCTATTTAAATATTTCTTTCCAAACCTTTCACACTCACGTCGACGCCATGTCCGAAGACTTAACAGATTTTTTAAAAGTACAAAAGTAGGATATTCTTGGTTAGAAAAACGATCATAATATTATGAATCTGCACACATACATTATATATGTACAATCAGACCCCTATTTACCGGACCCCTATGTAACGAATTTTTCTCTTTCTTCGATTAACCCGGCATCTCTCGCGCAGGGTATGTCATACCCACTGTCTAACTTTTCAACGCTCGGGCTAAAACTTTCTTGGAAAATTGATAGTTTCTCGTGTATCTGGCTTTAAAGTCATATCCTTTGAAGGGGCTTAGCTTGTAGGCGATTCCTAAATATATTTTTTGGATACAGCCTCTTCGTGTAACGCGTGAATCACCGTTACAGTTCTGAATACATGAGCACGTCTTAAATCTTCCTTATGCTATGACATATTACTCTAGCTATGATGCAGAAATGTGATATTTAAGTAATTTAATATATATACAATATTTAATAGATATAGTACAACAGAATTTTGGGGGATGAAGAAATTCTCTTTGTGGTGATGATGATAAAGGATCAAATGATGAAAAGTATAATAGCAAAGTATGATTCCTTCAATGAAATTGATCAGATTTAGAAGAGGGAGACAATGTTGGAAATAAATGTTTTTGTATGTGAACACAAAAACATTTAGGAAGAATGTAATTTAAAAGGACTTCAGTACACCTTATCCACTTTCAGATAAACTTTTGAAAAAATTGTGCTGGAATAATAAGAGAAAAAAAAGAAAAAGAAATTCAAAATTTTTTTGAATTTAAAGAACAGAGAATTTAACTCCTACATGTTTACTTTTAAAAGATAGAAATTTAAAAACAATTAAGATCATTGAAAATATCGAACTCACTCACGACGAGATTAAAAGGAGTGTATAAACAATGGACTGAATGCCATTATAAAAGAACAGAAAAACTGAGATTTAAGTGGAAAATGTAGTAAACATATTGTATTTTTACTTTCTTTCTTTTTAATCTTTGTATACAAATTTTATGTAAAAATAGAAACACCCTAGGGTATGAGATATCCTGCGTGATAACTTTTTGTTCGTTTCTTTTGCGCGAGTGATGCCGGGTTAAAATAAAGGCAAAAAAAAAAAAGAAAGAAAATAAAACATATGGAACCAATTATTTCAACAGCTTGAAATGTTTGATTACTTTGTATTAGAAGAAGAGAAATGGATTTTTTTTTCATAAGTAGTTTTTCTCGGAACAGATAAACATTTTTTCGCAAGAGATGTGGACCGGGAAGAGTGGAAACCATTACGAAATGTTAAAGGCGGAAATGAGTCATGGTTAAGATCCTATCGAGTGAGTTTTGAATATGACAGGAAATTCATTTCTTATCTCATCGCACTCTACAAATACAGGTAACATTTTAAATGTTAATTATTATTTTACATTTGATGACTGCCTACCTATTTGTGCTATTGCAGTTGAGGAAATAGCTGATTTGTCAAAGATAATGAATAACGATTCTGATGCAGACACTAATAACGAAATTCCTACCAAAATGTTACATTTATAAGTAATTGTTACATTTTAAATGCTAAAAACTGAATTTCAAAGGGGGTAAATGAAAAAACATTATTTTGTTGTAACTCTGTCATAACGAATAACTTTGAATTATAACGAACTCATGTTCACCAAGACCAATGGTCTTCAAACTGTGTTCCACGGAACCCAGGGGGCTCCAAATGCACGCCCAGGGGTTCGATAAGTCACAACAAAATATTGAGAAAAAAATAAATATGTATGCAAAATGGATTCACGTTATCTATGCATATAATATCATATTATATAATAAAAGAATATATTAAAACGCGCGCGAGTTTCATCTTTATATGAATGCTTCCTCCTAGATTATGAATACCAAATATTGTCTATTATCTCAGGTTCCACGAGATAATTTTATACTCGTTAGTTAGCACAATGTCTTTCAAAATTAAATAGATTTCTAATGGGAAATGCACCTTTTTACGTTTCAGGAAAACAACACTTATAATGAAGGAAATAAAACAATATATCAACAGAGTTGATGTCAAAATCTAAATTTAAGCAAAAATTGATTCCAAATGTTCAGTTGCAAATTCATGCAAAATACACGGGATTTCTGACAGATCTATAAACATTTGATTACCATTCAGAATATTATGTTTAAGTGAAATATATTTCTTAACGTGTCTACAGAAACAAAGTATAAGAACAAATTAAACTTAGAATATGTAATGCGATTGCATTTAATCTCAATAGACCCAGACTTCGACAGCTTGTGTAAAAATACTAGCATATATTCAGTCACTAAATATAATGCTTTAGTGGGTGACACTTGAATCACAAATTAATATTATTGGTGAGTAAAATATATTTAAAAAATTAGATTAAAGGTTCTTTAGTTATAAATTCAGTAAATTTTTAATTGTCTTTACATAAAGTGTCCATAACATGTTGATCTACTTCAAAAATTATTTTCAGATATATTTTTAAAAGTGTTTGTATGGAATCGGGTTCTGCGAAAACACTTTCTGGTTCTAGGATTCCACGAAAGAAATTTCTAGTTCTAGGGGTTTCGTGAGTTGAAAGGTTTGAAGAACACAGATCCAGACGAATTCGTTGAAGTTAAATCGGGGTTCGAGCGCGCACACACACACACGAACACACACGCACACACACATGTTAAGTATTGGCCGAGTGGTAGTTTTTGACGAGTGTTTGCGGTTTTTCATCAAAATACACATCTTCAGTGAATAGATATCTTCTTTATTGTGGCGCACACATCATCAGTTTAGGACAAAATTATGTAATGCACCTTCACAAAGACGAGACAAACAATTCATGATGATGATATTAAAGCACAGTGGACAAGCAAAAAAGTGACATCTTGACGGACACAACACATAAACACGGAGAAACAGCTATATTTACTAGTACATTATGACGGCAAAAAAGGATAGAGCAAGCGACGAACGCCATTACACAAGTTGTTTTTTATTCCTTACCAACAGTGCAAGTGCGTGATGATTACGCAATCATAGCTCTGATTGGATAGAAAGTGCGGGACAGGAATTTCTGATGTAATAATATTCACCGATTACGATTAAAATCAGAGTGTTAGTTTTGAACCAAATAATCAAAAAGATTTCAATATTGTTTAAAAGTTAATTAAAGAGAATGCTAGAGGGAATATTACATTTCCCCCTCTGTAAGACGCGGCGTGCACCAGGGTCCTTGATACAGACCCATTGCCTTACAGAGAAATTAGTTTTAAAGTTTTGAATAAATTATTAATTATGAAACTTCTTGCACTTGTCGGTAATGGCATACATAGCATGATCTCAACATAGAAATTAGATACTAGAAAAATATGAAAACAACATATAACTGTTAAATTGTAACACATGGATACCCATAAACAACATTAAAAATATAAAATTCAAATGCAATAAAAAATCAAAGTATTGCTCCAAAATATTCACATTTTCATGAAGAGCTGATGTAATAACACATTCACACTACTAAACATGATATAAAAATACACAATATCAAAAATAAAATAAGGAACACTTGAAATGGAATGAAAATAAGATTCAAAATAATTGTAGCCTAAAATATCAAAATATCAATGACAAACATCATGAAAACATCAAGTTTGTCTCAAAAATTTGACTTCCTCATCTAAAGTAAACCTAACAGTCCAAGACTATTAAGGAAGGGAATTTAATTCAGACTCTTCCCTGCCTCCATCCAAGAATGCACACTTCTCCAAAACTTAAACAGTACATCGAGATGATGACAGGAAAAAAATCCGAAATGGATTGGGAGGTGGACCCATGTTTCGCACATTGTAAGATCTACAATCATTTCTTGTTCTGATACATCACAACAACAGTAAAAAAATATCTCAAGAGTGGAAGGGGGTCCACCTAAGAGGGGGCAAAAAAAGGACAATGATTTGGTTTTGTGTAGTTCAGTGCTTCTCAAACTGTGGGGCGCGCCTGGGGGACGTGATGACCTTACGAGGGGGCGCGAGCATATCGAAATAAAAAGATTTAAAAGATAATTAGTTTACTGGAATGAATTAAAACAAAATACTTTCAGACATAATAAAAATGCACTTTTACTCTGATATAATTTATAGGCGATATTAAGCGATCAAAAATAAAAACTTCTTCAACACCTAATTAGCTATCTTTGATCCTGTAACCAAATAAAAAACTTTTATTTGATTTACTGTCATCCGTGATGAGAGATTTTTTTATTACGCTTTTTTTTTTTTTATATAACCTAACATACTACTCTTTCAGAGAAAACCAGATCCCGGACCCAGAATCGAAAAACTTTAGGAATATAAAAAATTCATCACTGTCATTATTTTGAAATACTGCACATTATAGCTGTAATCTGTTTGACCTTCTAAGTTATTGGTATAGTTAGTTATGACCCCTCTCTTTTACGTGTTCTCTGTTGTGATTTTTCATGCAAAGAGTTTTATGATATTTGGGAAACCACGGAGAGCACACACACACACACACACACTACCTCATGAAGGATTACTTGGCCAAGACATATTTTTTATAAATATTCTCAATGTATAAAGCATAACGAAAAACGTTTTCACACAATTTTTTAGCAGTAACATACATATTATCATAATGAATATACTTTTTACCGGAAGTGGTCGCGCGGGACACACAGATTACGAAATCGTTAATTCTGGCAAAACTGTTTATTTATTACAAAGAAAAATTGAAAAGTCTAGAAAATAGGTAAGTAAACTTTCTCTTAGCTAAATCATTCACTGGAATCGTGATTTGTATCGTGTACAATAAAATAATTATAAAAAAAAAGATTGGGGTGACTCAATAACCCCGACCCTACCGAGTGCGCGCCTGTTCCCGGGTTAAAAACATGTTGGTGTTTTCACTTTAAAAAATATTAAAAATAATACAATTATTCTTCATCGATATTTTATATTATTGATCATTATTGCAACATCAGTGGCGCACACAAAGGGGGTCCGGACCCCCAAATCCTTTATTTTTTTCCGATTGATTATAATTCTAAGTTTATAGTACTCAAATTTAGTTGAGTATTTGTTATTAATGATTAATTTTATTAGTTAATGCTAATTATTTATTCAAGAAATTAGTTTTTTTACTGTGTTTTGTTCCCGAAAATCGACAAAATCAAAAGGAACCTGATACAAGATTGGTGAACTTTCGATCCCGGACCCCCCTTGAAAAATTCCTGTGTGCGCTACTGTTTAACATCAATTATAAATGCTAATTCTGTGAGGCTTAAAATTATAATTCGCTTAAAACTAATTATAATTTGAGCAACGATTTTAAAAATCATTTTACGTTTTTGTAAACATTGTCGAGCACTTGGTTTTGCTTCCCCTTACAATTCAGCTATTATATCAATAATGTTTTATTTTCTTATAAATGAACTCGAGCAAAGAGCGGGCACTTCAGCGGGTATATATTTAATGTATCAGTGTTGCACAGAATATTTTATAACTAATTAATTAATACTAAATTAAGAACAAGTTTAATAAGTATTAATGACGTCCATGAGCTTGTCTTGGAAAGCAAAGTTTTTATAAGGAATGCTTATGATTGAAATTGACCCTCTGAGTTCTTTTTCTATATTTAGCAGATATCTATATTTTGTCTTCTAAGCAGCTACCGCATTTTTGTAATATGTTCAATTTAAAAATTAGAAAGGAAAAATAACATAATAATTCTCCTATTATTTTGTTTATTTATTTATTTTTGCTTAAAAGTAGTATACAAAATTTAATACTTATGTTACTAATTTGTATGGTTTATAATTAAGATCGCCTATTGTAACTTTAGCGTCAAAGTGCATTATTATTGCATTCAGTGCATTATTAATGTATAAGGGTGGCGCGAAAAAATTGTGATCGAAAAGGGGGCGCCAGTATTGAAAGTTTGAGAAGCACTGGTGTAGTTGTATGTGTGTGTTTTCTTTTTAGTGTAATTTTTATTATTCATGTGACTCAATTTCAATTCTTAAGGAGGGTAATAAGTTCTTAATTTTGAAACGTGCACAATTTTAGTAAGGTTTTTAGTTAACGCGTTAGGCTTTGTTATTTCATAATTGACATCTGACAGCTTTTGTACTATTTCATAGGGGCCTGAAAAAATTGGGGATAATTTTTTCGATTTGGATAGTTGAATTCTTCATAAATTACGAGGTCACCCAGTTCAAAAGGAGAATCAATGAAACGTGCATCATATTTAATTTTATTTTTCTCATGGTACTTTATGGTGTTCTCTTTTGCCAATTTTCTGGCTTCTTCAACTGGAGGGTAAACTTGATTTTGAGCTAATGGAGGTGTATATGGTAAAGTGCCAAATAACAAATATGCAGGAGGAAATTTTGTGACTGAATGAGGTGTTAAGTTATACTCATTGATTACTTGTTCTAGAAATTTGGTCCAAGGAATTTTGGTAGGAGAAGAATTTACTTTACATTTTAATTTAGTTACAATAGACTGATTTACACGTTCACATTTACCATTTGTCTGGGGATGATGAGAAGTAGTTAATAACTGTTTAACGTTATAATTTCTTAAAAAGCGTTTGAATCTGGATGAGGTAAAAGCACCATTTCTATCAGTTAACAGTTTATTAGGTATTTGAATTTTGAAAAAGTTGTTTTAAACAATTTGCATAGGTTTCGGTTGTTTCACTTTTTAGAAGCAAAGCCCAAACATAGCGAGTTGCATGATCAATTATTAAGTGAAGAAATTTTTAGTAGAATTATAGTAATTGAATCCACCAACAGAGAGAGAGTATCAACAGAGATATACTCAAAAAGGTTGATCTGTGGGTACAGTCTGTAAAAGACCGAATCTTTTTGCCTTTTCCTTTTTATTTAATTGACATACATTACAATGTTTAACAAATTTTTAGAAATATCTAAGTTAATATGAGGCCAATAGTATTGAGGAGTAATTAAACTTATCATTTTTGAGTACCAGGATGTCCAAATTGTTCATGAGCATTTTGCAAAATTTTTCTTCTTAATGAAAAAAGGTACAACAATTTTAAACAGATTTTTCTTTTTAAGAACAAAAGACATCATCAATTTTCCTATATTTAGGATCATTTACATTATCTAAATTTTGATGGGTCTTTATCTCACTTAATTCAAGTAAATGTACTGAGTGTTGGATATATTGAGCAATTGGGTGTCTTGATATTATGTCAGCTTGAACATTATTAGTTCCCTTTAAATATTTTACTTCATAATCAAACATGCTTAATTTTAATGACCAACGAAATAATCTACCCCTTAAATTTTTCACATTTTTAAGTCAAACAAGAGCAGCATGATCGAGTATGGATTATGAAATTTTTACCGTGTAAATAATAAAAACTTATCAAGAGCATCTATATGGCCAAACATTCCAATTCTGTGATACAATAATTTTTCATACTCACGTAAAGTTCTAGGATGAAAAGATATACTGGATGAAGAGTACCAGAATTATCAGGTTGTGTTTCAAAATAGCTCCAATAGCTTTCATCGAGTTTATCACAGAAAACATGCAGAGGTAATTTAGGATCATATAATTGTAATACAGGTTTAGTTATTAATTTATTTTTAACAATTCAAATGCTGTTTGACATTCAGCAGTCCAATCCCATTGCTTATCTTTCTTTAGTAATTTATTTAAAGGTTCCCTAATTTTGGCATAGGAATCAATGAATTTGTTATAAACATTTACAGAACCAAATTACGGAAACCATGAAGTTGTTTAACATTTTGGGAGGTTGTAATTTTATAATAGTTAAAATATTTTGATTATCAGGGGTAATGCAGCCTTCTTTAATTTCATAGCCTAAAAGTTTATCTTAGTTTTTGCAAAAACACATTTTGAAAATTTTAATTTAATGTTTTCCTCCTCACAAATTTGGAATATTTTTCTTAAATGAGCATAATGTTCCTCTAAAGAATTTGAAAAGACAACTATATCATCAAAATAGTGACAAGCAAAAATTTGAACACTTATGTTTAGATAAAATTTTACGAATAGTACGATTAAAAATTGCTGGGGCATTTCGAAACCAAAAGGAAGAACTTGAAATTCATATAAACCTTCAGTTGTAAAAAAGCTAATTTTTCCTAATCTTTATCATGCAACGGAATGTGCCAGTGACCACTTGCGAGTTCAAGCGTAGAAAAAATTTAGCACTATTCAATTTATCTAGTAGGAGTCTATTCGAGGTAATGGTTCTGCATCTGTTTTACAAATGGCATTAAGTTTTCTATAATCAATACATAATCTGGTTTTCTGCTTTTCATCTCTCTTATAAGCTAAAGTAACCGGGAAGAATAACAGCTATTGGATTCTTTAATTAAACCTGCAGCTAATAAATTTTGTATTTGTTTATTAATCTCAGCTTCTGAAGTGGCTGAGGTTCTATAAACTCGCTGATAAATTGGGAGGTCTGATGTTAAATTAACTCTAGGGGGCTCCATTCTTATTTTACCTACATCATACTTATTTTTAGAAAAAAAACATGAGTGTAATCTCGTGAGTTCTTTTCCGACCGTGTTCGAATTGTGACAAGAAAATAATTGCAGACAGGATTTGGTCCCACTGTTTATTCCATACCTTCTATGGGACATTTCTTAAAATCAAGAATATATTCAGATGTTACAGGATTACGATACATCGTTCCGCCGTGTCTACTTTTCACGACCCCGGCTTTTTCGTCACCCTCTCTCTTCTCTCCCGTTCCGAGCTTTTTCTCCTCCGTCGTTGCCAGATCCTTTTCCTATATCGTCTCGTTCGACCTGTTGCCAGGGTGCAGGTGCTGTTCCTTACACGCCTCACCTAAGAGTGTTAAAATTCGTTGCCCCCTTGTGGCTGATTTTACCATATCGACACCAGGAACAGAAAATTCACAAACCGTGACAGAAAATTCACAAACAGAACACAGAAAATTCACAAACAGAACACACAATAATTGAAACAGTCAAAAGTCTTGATGATTGTTCTAGTGAAAGTCCCTTAATACAAACACATGAAATAATATGAATAGTTCACCGAATTGAAATAAGTGACTATGTTCCCAGAAAGATCTAAACTGTAATGAGACTGCAAACAGATACATGGAAAACACATTATACAAAAAAAAAAAAAAAAAACACTAAATATATACATTACAGTTTTTATCTTAATCTAGTTAATGTTTATTTCATTAACTCATGCATGATTGCTCAATGAGTTCACTAAATCTATATTAAGTACACAGTAAACTTTCCTACAGCTCTAATTTGCCCCTGGTTGGCCAGTATGATTTCCGACCCAACCCATCCTAATAGAAAGTTAATTCGCTATACACGATTTTTCCAAATTTGCATCAGAGGTCTATATCGACTATTCGAGATATAACAAACTGCTCTAACATTCTTAAAACCTGAGCCGTTAAATTACATCCATAAGAAGTGTATTCAATCTTAAACCTCACTTTTTAGTCATGCGCAAATTCCAAACGACATAAAGCATGCGGCATAATTCTTCGTGAGAGAACGACAGAAATACCACTTCCACAAATCCAGTACCGTGACCCACGATGCTGCGCTATTCTACAAAACCTTCCCTTTTCGACAAAAGATAAATCTCGGTTCTCGAAAATATGTTTAACCAAGCTACAGGTTACCTTCACACTGAGACTAGTCAACGGCACAGCCTCGCCCCACCTAGTGTGCTGATCAACTAGACATAAAATATATTTATGTCCCTTTAAATATTAAGCGGATCAATTGACCTATCAGATCCATATTCCCCACCTCAAATGGCAATTCAGAGCTGAGATTCTTTACATGACTGACATTCTTAGAGCTGACATTCTTTACATGACTCACAAAATTTCTTCACATCGGCCCTCAGACCCTCCCCAAAAGAAAGAATACTTTATTCGTTCAAGCGTCTTCTTGGGACCCATGTGACTACTGAACACGGAAGTATGCGCTAGTTTCAACACCTCAGTTCTTCTGCACTTCGGAATTACCAGCTGCCCAATACTCTCCCGAGTATTTTATCCCTACAAAATAGATATCCATCTACTTCGTAGTAGTTTCCTTTGCCTTCCTTAGCATACTTCCAAAATAATGCTAACTCGGCACAACACTCCTGTTCGGAACGAAAACTATCAGTCACCATGATTCCTTTATCCATCTCAGCGGTCACCTCCTCATCCTTAGTACCCAATGTTCCCACTTCATTCCGACATGAAGTAATATTCCTTTGAGAATCCTCAATGTGCTCATGTGCTTTCTCTGGCAGAATACCCGACGAAACCTCGGATTCATCTACATTTCCTGAGTCAACCCTCAGGTCCTGAGAGCTTTGAGCCAGTGAATTCTCTTCACTCTGGGCTCCTCCCTAACATATCCAAAACATCTGGTGGAAAAACACGTCTTCTACCAAAAACTGCAAAGCATAACACTTGCTGGTGCACCAAATTAACCTGGCCACCGGTAGCAAGACCAATTGGAACATATACTAAAGGACATTTAACCGCCGGACCGAAAATACCTTTCAAATAAATCGTGGAAGCTCCTTCAACCGATATTCCAGCAACTAAGTCTTTCTTGATAACAGTAATTTCCGTAGCAGAATCCACTAACGAATGGACTAATTTCCCATCTACACTGATAGATGTTTTCACTAATTGAACGGGGATTTGCCTACAATAGCCCGCCTCAGGAATGACTTTACCTAGAAAATCAACTCTAGCAGTGACCGTTCCATCTTCCAATTCTGTCCCTTCCGTTGACACCTTATTCTCATTAAGTCTTTTATTATCTACCTCTTGTTTTTCGGACAATCCCGCTTAAAATGTTTATCTGATCCGCAGGTGAAACAAACGGTTTTAATTTCAGTTACTTGACCCTAGTATCAAAGTTTTTCCTAGAAGAAAAATTATCTAACTTTTTCTCCCTAAATGGCTGTTTACCCAAATACCATTAAAACTTCTCTTTCACTATCATTCCATTTAGCTCTCAAGGATCATCAGAGATTTCCTTTGGAAGCATAAAAATATATCACATTGTTTGCCCAAGTCCCTGGGTTTGTACCATTCTTCCCCTTGGAGCACACCAATATGGGTCGCCGTCTCAGAATCCAACATTTCAAACATTTTTATCTGCTCACGATCAGTTGATTAACTGCCTCAAAATCATTCGCTTCTCTTTAACTTACAGTAGTATAACCACATCGATGTTAAACGGGACGCGAACTGAGAGAAAGTTTCGTCAGAGTTACGTTTGGCCTTTCTAAAATTTTCTAAACATATTTTTGGGGGTGAGGGTTCAAGAATCCTTGAGCACAACCTGTTTTAAAGATTCGTAATCTTTTAATTCTTCTTCGCCTAGGTTAACTAATAAGTTTGACACTTTGTCTCTAACATGCATAAAAAAAACCTTCGGTTTTAACTCGTCGCTAACCATTTTCACTAGCGAAAGCCTTTTCAAGACTAGAAAAGAAATATTCCGACCCGTCTGATTTTTGGGTACCTTTTACAGTTAAGAGCTTGTATTTAACTATTTCATCTAAAGATTTTACACGAAAAATTGACCATTATTTTGATTAGCACTCTGATTAGCGATCCACTGGATAATTCCATTTCCAAGCGTAATTTTTCAATTGATAATTGTTCTTGTTGTTCGAGGGGTTTTTTGCCGCTGTTCTGTCTCTAACCTTTCGGCTGTAATAACTTCCAATAACTCTTTTGCCTCTTCCTCCTTGTAATATTTACTAGAGATTATTAAATTCGGGCTTAAAACAATTAGACATAGACGGATCAGGTGACTCATCTGAAAGTCCCGCGCTAATTGAATTAATTCAAAATTTTTCTTACTTTCTAATGAGAAATGCCATTTTTAATCAAGTTAAACCTAATGCCAAATTACCTTCTGAAATTTAACTAAAACACATAAATAACCTAGTACTATATATTTAACAAGCAAGAAAATTCTACTCGTTTTTCTAAGAGTAATTTCAAATTCACCCAGAAACATAACCCGAAATATGTTTACAATAAAAATTATATTTACACCGTTATTGTTACTAATCAGAACGCAGAACCTTTTTCAAAATAAGAAAACACAATTAACAACATTGGAGATTTAGCTACATTACCATAGAATTATTTCTCAAATCATAAATCTAAGTCATTAGTTTCTTTTTTTTTTTTAATTAAAAGAAGAATCCTATGCAGGAAACAAAAAACCAATATACATATACATCCTAAATTACGAGCAAAGGAAATAACCTAGATTGCATTAAACTATCAACTAACTGACAAATTGCAAAACTTTGTAAAATGAAAAACAATCATTTAATATTAAAAAAATATGCCACATTCTTGAGTCATAAATAACCTACAAAAATCTCTTATTTACAACCTTTAACAGGAAGTCTACTTGAAATACATATACATTTTTTTTTAATGGATTATTTTTACCCACTCAAACATACATTTTTCGCAACCATTATTTCAAGATAAATTAATCTAATTCTTTTTTTTTTTAAAATTCTGCAAACTGAATTGTTATGCAAAACACTTTCTATACCCAGATTTTAATTTGAGACAACTTCAAAACAGTAAAGAATGATGATAAAAAAGAAAATATAGTTTAACACTAGAACTGTAAAACACCACATTTTCGCACAAACACTTAAAATGATAGCCCTATCATTTCCAGGTAAAATAAAGTAATTTTTTTTATTTACTCTATTACAAAATAATCCAAACAAACATAGAATACCGCAATAAACCAATGAAATTTTCTTTCAGATATATCTGCTTTTTCATTTTATTTTTAAAAAAAAACAAATTAAAATATGACTGCATCCCATTACTTTTTAAATATTCATACAATATTTAAACTTAGGGAACAATAGCCACCTTACCTCGACATGAAAGCTGCTTGCACTTGAACACCCTTTCAGATCACGTCCATTCATCAGAAAATGAAGAAAGATACCGACATCTGTCTTCGTTCCTCATATCCAATCCTGGCCGGTGATGGTAAACTCCAAATGAAGAAGGTCTTGTTTTTTTCACTTGAAACTGCTGTAAGGTAATCTCGGGATGCAACGGTCACATCAACTTGAAGATACACTGCAGGGTTTTACTTTTGTTAAAATTTGTCTTTCAAACTGAATTTTACCAGTAGAACCTGTTTTCGCCACCATGGTACGTACGAACACCGATCATTTTGAAATATTTTGTTCATTTAAATTCGGGCTCCATTGTAGCATCGCACCCTGACACCAGTAAATCCGTGAGTCTTTTTCGAACGTGTCGAATTGTGACAAGAAAACAAATTGCAGCATTGCAGGATTTGGTCCACCGTTTACCCCATACCTTTATATGGGACATTTTTAAAATCAAGAAATATATTTCAGATGTTACAGGATTACGATACATCGTTCAGCCGTCTACTTTTCACTTTGACCCTGGCTTTTTTCGTCACCCCTCCTCTTCTCCCGTGCCTGACCTCTTTCTCCGTCGTTGCTGCAGATCCTTTTCCTACATATCGTCTCTCGTCCTGACCCGCTGCTGCGGCGCAGCTAGCCAGCACCCCGCAATGAGTGTATTCTGGCAAAGAAGTTGCCAGGGCCAGGCTATGTAGGGAGAGGTTCTTGAACTGGCTTCGGAGGTGAGAGAACTTCCTCTGAGGTATTTAACTAACCTCTCCCTGCATATTGTAATGAAACTGGTTTAGGTAAGGGATTTTATTATTTACTGTAGCCAATACCTTGTTCCGATTTTTATTAACTGGCTATGCATCACACCAATAACAACTACTATATTGACCACTTCCCGCGGCCCGAAGTCCTAGAATAATGCGGTAGGCTACTCATTAATTATATACAGATTTATGTTTCTTTCACCCGTCCACACTACGTTAAGTAATCGCTTTTGCATAGTTTGTTTAGTTGAAAATTGCCATGGGCTTCTTTTCACTAATATGTATAGGCCTAGTTGTTTGTTTAATAGCATGTAATTCTAAGTTTATTTACAACACTGTAGAAATTATAAAGATAGAGTGGGATCCAGGATCAAAAATAACAATATCTACACATTGCATAAGTTCGAGGTAAATGGGTCCAGGTCAGGGGCGGTGGCTTTGGCAATGATGAGATGTGTCCGGACACCAGTAATTGTCAATGTGTGGGGCAAGATGCCTCAGCAGGGGGTGTTGTCTCTGATTAGGAAATTGTTGACTGTCAACAGAGTTCCCTGAGGTGAAAGTAAGAGTTAGCAGCCAGCGGTGGATCACAAATTAAATGGGCTCTAGCTCTCAATTGATGCTGCGACAAAAGGGATCACTGCAGTCTCCAAATGATAAGCACTGGAAATTCCCTTGTTAGGTAAATTATATGGATACGGTGGCAGTCCATGTTGAAATGTGTGGTGGTGGGTTAGTAAACCTTATTGTTAAAGCATGACATGCTGATTTGGGAGATCGTTGGGGACGCATTCCTATTAAAATTCTTAAAGTTGGGTCGAACGAAAGTAGCGGCTTTTGAGGTACAAAAGTATTTTGTCCTGGTCGCGCGAATGTTACTTTGTCTCGAGTATTCTGTCTCAGGTTTTGGGCTTGCGTTTTCAGCCGCCGCAGCGCCTGCCGAGCCATTCGGGTAGGTGCAGGTAGAGGGGATTTACCGTCATTATAATTGCTTGAATACTGGTTTGCATTCCATCCGTAAGTCCTTCAAAATGAGTTGAGTGTAGTAATACCAATTGTCTACCATAATTTAATTTTGATGAAATATTGTTTTAAGTTATCTTTAATTGAAGCTGTGAGAAATCTGACAAAGTTATAACATTAGGTTTTAAAAAATTTCAACAAGAATTCGAAACACAGTCTCCAAAACTTGAAATATTAAGACAAGAGTTAATGCACTGAGTTAACGCAGACCCTTTTAGATATCTTGATATGTTTAACAATTTTCCAAACCATCTCTATTGCCAAGTTTACATGCATTATTAAAAATAATTCAACTAAGCTTTTATTAACATTCCATTCAGAAATCAAAAGGGACTATGTATGGTTTTACTAAGGGTTTGGTTGGTATTACTTATTACAGCCAAATTGGTTTGCTCATTATTTAGCTTAAGCCTTAAACTGTAGATCTGAGAATCATACAGATATTAAAATTTAACTTTAAACTTAAACATTTGAAGTACCAAAAATAGAAATGTCACAAAATATATAAAAATTGAAATTGCAACAAAATCAAAACATTTGCAATTATTAATTATTAAATTCAAATATCAAACACATTACAGTATTTAAATTTCTTATTTAACATATATATTGTTTTGTTAAATTAAAAACATGTATTGCAACACTATTAAATATATATCAAATACTTTTTTCATGAAAAATGCCAGGCACAAAAATATCAAAGGTCAAAATCACTTGTTAAAAACCATATGTATAAAATTTGCAATATAAATGATTGATAATAATATTTCGTAACTTCTTACATTTAAAAATTTTTCACCTTTTCTGTTGACGACTGCACTTTTCGACGAACATTAACTTGTTATATTCGCACAAGAAATTCTTGATTAATCTGACGAGGACGAAGCTGTCTCGCACAACTTGAAAAGGGATTTCCCGCCCAACCGAAGAAGTTGAAGCATTAGGAATTTAAGCAACCACGACGCACTATCTTCTATTTTTCTTCTCTTTATTTATCTCCCATCTGGGGAAACTATCCTGCACCGACTTTCTGTTAGGCATTGGCCGATGGTAGTTTTTGAACGAGTGTTTGCAGGTCTTCATCAAAGTACAATCTTCAGTGAACAGATATCTTCTTTGATTGTGGCGCACACATCGAAGTTTAGGACAAAATTATGTAATGCACCTTCAGCAAAGACGAGACAAACACCCATGATGATGATATTAAAGCACAGTGGACAAGAAAGTGGACACTCTGACGGACACAACACAAACACGGAGAAACAGCTATATTTACTAGTACAATTATGACGGCAAAAAAGGATAGAGTAGCGTAAAGGACGAACGCCATTATTATCGTTGCTTTTTATTCCTTTACCAACAGTGCAAGCGTGATAATTACGCAATCATAGCTGTGATTGATAGAAAGCGGGGACAGGAATTTCTGACGAAATAATATTCATCGATTACGATTAAAATCAGAGGGTTAGTTTTGGAACCAAATAATCAAAAAGATTTCAATATTGTTTTAAAAAGTTACATTCAAAGAGAATGCTAGAGGGAATTATTACATATATATACCAACCTTTACCCACCGCACGCTGGGTTGATGTTGCAACGAATATGTATTGCTTACACTGTTCCAATGTTTAGCCAAACACACTCCCACATTAACAGGAATTGAATTATTAAATTTAAAGTAGAGCATATTTTTACGCTTCCAAACCCCCTCTAGCAAAGAGGATTACAGTTAAACCCCATTTTTAGTGGATCTCTACTTAAAATTATCATTTGTGCCTAATATTCTATTCAAGAAAAAAAAGAAAAAAAATAAATATGTGTTTTTTGATTTAATTTTGGTCATTTTAATGTGTTCGGATACCTTAAAAGTATGTATAAAGAATTCCATTTAGATTTATTTCAAAGTTTGAAAAAAGAAATATTTAGATCATTCTTCGAGTATATGCCAAAAACCCTTACGCTCCATTAATTATTATCTACCTTTCACACTTATTTTCTTTTCAAAGGTTGTGTTTAAGCACACACACATAGTAAATATTATTGATAAATTAATGTCCTTCATTACAGAAGAAAAAAAATGAGAATAACACTAATGTATTTAACGTACTTCTTTTCCTTTATTTTCTTTCTACTTGTATTTAAAGAAGAGAACAATTACTAAAAAAATAGAAAAATATCTTTTAATTCTTTTTTCAAGTAACAAACAGTTTTCTTTTTTCTTTTGTTTTTGACGTGCCTGATTTTTTTACTGCTGGAAAACATACTGCACAAAAAGTTTTTAATAGAGCGTTGTTTTATTTAAGCTCAATTTTTATAATGTTGAATCCCAGTTTTTTTAGAGCTTTAAAAATTGGAAACATTTGAAAAGAATGCATTGTTGAAGTTTTAGGATGATTATTTTTATCCTTTGCACTCAGAGATGCACAATTGAAGAGTAACATGTTGTAGAGAACTATAAAATATTAACCTGAATACAAAATCTTACTGAAGTTATATTTCTAAGGTTGCAACATTGTAAAACAGAGCCTAAAAAAAAGAGAAAATAAATAACCACTTACTATAGAGTGATAAACAATCAAGTGAGTTATTACTTTTTTATGTTTTAGACCCCTATAAAAAAGCCCATATATAAAATATTTTAGCATGGCAAAATAACCACTTTTCGCTTTAGAAATTAATATTGTAGTATGGAACACAGCTTGCGAGTAACTCACCGGCGCTTCCCGTAAAGCCGCCTGTACAACT